>JAFEMH010005049.1:0-5000 GCA_022495995.1 Adenophora triphylla var. japonica | reverse complement strand
GAGAGTGCCATGTCATCGATCCAGGTGAGCGTACGTATAGTTTAGCTGTCGGATTTGCGCCGACGGAATATTCCGCCGCTAAATATTAATTATAGCTTCGGAATTTAATTTCCGCCGCTATAATTAATATTTAGCGGCGGAATATTCCGTCGCTGGGGGAAATTATAAATACTCAATTAATCCCTCAGATATCAATTACGTATCATTTCCCTCTCTCTCTTCCCGCTTTCTCTCTCTTCCCTCTCTCTCTGCGACCTGAAGCTCTATCGCCGCCGTCCGTTCACCTCTCCACCGTCTCCGCTCGAGCCGCCGCGCCGTCTCCGTCCGTCCACCTCTCCACCACTCCACCGTCCGTCTCGAGCTCTCACGCCGTCGTCTACGTTGGTCCGTCCGCCTCCTTCCACGGTCAATTTCTCTCTCTTCTCTCGTATTCATCAACCAGGTATTTCGATTCCCTCTTCATCGATTTCTAGATCTTGTTTTTTAATCGATTTCAAGAAATTTCAAGAAATTGGTTGTTGATTTAACTGGATTGGGTTTTATGTGTTTTTGTTGTCTCGGATGTGCGTTTGTGTAGGGGGCGGATGATGTTGTTGTTAAATAATGTTTGCATGTGATTTTGGGATCAATTTTCATGAGGTTGAAATGATAAAAAAATTGGTTTTCGTTATCTCGTGGGCCGTGGGGTTCTTTGCATCCTTATACCGTGTATTCCTTGTATTATAGCTCTCTGTCCATAAATCATAATGCACATTTGGTCGTTATTGGAAATTAAATTGTCAATAGCATGATATTATTTTATACTTTGTAGAGTATGAACTGACTTACCGAAAATGAACTCTTTGCCTTCTTCATCTCGCTAGAAAAAAAGAATGATTACCATCATGTGAGACTAAGATTCTCTCGTTTTCTTGCTTGTAATTAATATATTTATGTTTGACTTTCTTTTAAACCGAGTAGGATATCCTGCTGTCAATTCCATTTAAAATGGATGGTGCTGAGTTATGTTTAGCTTGAATATGTTAAGAATGTTGTTTTGCTTATTTCTTTTCATCATATGACCAAAATTATCTTTTCATTAATGTTTATCCTAAGAGAGTTAATTAATCTTGGACCTCTTTTGTGCAAACTATGAAAATATACTATGAGATTAGAACTTGTGTTGCATTTTCTTACACCCTTGTAAAACAAAGATGTGAATAAAATGGATGGAAGGTCCAGAATGTACTTTAAGAGGAGGAGCACAATCTAGACAATGTAATCTTGTGTCCATAGAGCAGTTGCTAGAGTGAGTGTGGAAGTGCTAACTTTAAGATCAACTTAGACTGAGACCACCTTGAATCTCGCTTTATATGTTATTACTAGTACATATGCTCGTGTCCAAGGACACGGGTGTATTTTTTTTTTGTTTTTTTTCATATTAATTTTTTTTTTAAATTTAAAAAAAAATAAAAAAATATCAGTTTACTTAATTAATTTAAGTAAACCCTCCTAAAGCCCACTCTTAGCCCAAACCCAATGTCTTAGCCCAAATCCAAAGCCCATTTACGTTTTAAGGGCAAAATGGGAAACAGACTAAATAGTGAGGGCAAAATAGGAAAAACCCTCCTAACCGTGCTCATAGAACCTGTTCACTGAGGGGTTTAATTTATACTATAGATTTCACACGAACTCATTTTGCTTGGTACAAATCACATTAAATATCCATTTAATTCTAATGTTACGCCAAAATTCTTTCTTTGTCCAATACTTATTCTTAAAAACTTGGCTTACATATTGGTTTCTCCGAATATGACCAAATTGACTTCAAAAAGTCAACATGAAACCTTTCCCCGTTGTCTCTGGGAAGGAATGGGGTGGGTGGAAGATCGTGCAAAATATAATATGAATTTCTTTGATACATTTTTTGATACATTTTTTCCAATAATATGAATCATATATCATGCCTTAACCCTACTCACTTTAACAAGATTTAACTACCTAAAGGTGGATAATCATGAAATTGATTCATGCTAGTATTCACACATAGTAAACATAAATCATGCAACTATATTATTAATGTCTTTCAAACATGAAAGAATTAGGAAGAATAATAACAATTTTGATAACCCAACAAATATATTAAAATAATAAAACAAATATATTAAACTAATAAAAGTAAGCACGAATGATCATGAGTTGAGACTTTAATTGATCTCAATTACAAACAAATAAGTAAGAAAACCGTGGATGAAATAGTTTAGGAACATCTAGTTCTAGATCTCATTTTGGGGCGATTGACTCGCATCGCGGACGCAAGTGATTATGTCGCCACGTTTGAGCGCCCGATATCAATCCCGGTACCCTAGGATGCACCTTATATGAAACAAATTAGGATACAGTTTCTGTATCCTAGTTTGTTACATATTTAGTAATATTAACGAATAGAAGAAAACATATGTTAGTAATATTAACGAATAGAAGAAAACATATGCCACTATAAGAAAATGATAAATAACCGTACTCATAATCAAATATGTAACATGTTATATTTAGTAAACATAACATGTTACATATTTAGTAAACATAACATGTTACATATGCAACAATTAGATAAGTTACTAAATATCTAATTTTCAAGTCTTTTAATCCAACTCCACTACTATCACGTACAACCACTACCATGGGGTTATGCTGGAGTGGAAAATCTCAAGTTTTTTGCACAAGCATTAGGTCCAAAGATTGAAACTTTGAAAGTAGATTTAGCAATTAATCAGAAAACAAGAAAATCCCCAACTTCAGTTTGTAGAAGATACAAAAACTGCAGTTGGGGATTTTCTTGTTTTCTGATTAATTATAATAGTAAATCTACTTTTAAAGTTTCAATCTTTGGGCCAAATGCTTGTGCAATAGACTTGATATTTTCCACTGGTGTAACATGTTATATTTAGTAAATATAACATGTTACATATTTAGTAAACATAACATGTTACATATGCAACAATTAGATAAGTATTTAAATATCTAATTTTCAAGTCTTTTAATGATAAAAAGCTAAAAAAGTTACTAAATATCTAATTTTCAAGTCTTTTAATCCAACTCCACTACTATCACGTACAACCACTACCACGGGGTTATGCTCGAGTGAAAAATCTCAAGTTTTTTGCACAAGCTTTAGGTCCAAAGATTGAAACTTTAAAAGTAGATTTAGCAAATTAATCGTAAAATAAGAAAATCCCTAACTTCGCCTTGTAGAAGATACAAAACCTAGTAGCTTGGGGATTTTTCTTGTTTTCTCGATTAATTATAATAGTAAATCTACTTTTAAAGTTTCCAATCTTTGGGCCAAATGCTTGTGCAATAGACTCTGATATTTTCCATTGGTGTAACATGTTATATTTAGTAAATATAACATGTTACATATTTAGTAAACATAACATATTACATATGCAACAATTAGATAAGTTACTAAATATCCTAATTTTCAAGTCTTTTAAAGTCGAAAGCGGGGGAGGAAGGGGGCGAATGTATCCAATAATGTAACATATTCAACCAGCAGCAGCTACCTTAGTGGTTCTAGATCCCATTTTTTGGGGCGAGATTGACGGCATCGCGGACGGTGATGTAATATCGCCTACGTTTGAGCCGCCCGATATCAATCCCGGCACCCTAGGATGCACCTTTACTCAAGCAGGTATTGTGGTTGGGTGGTTAACATCTTAAAATATAAATAAGATGAGAGCCTTTCTCAATGCGGCCTATCAAAATCCGTCCATCTTTTGATCAAGAAAGACTAGAGCAAATCAAGTTCTTGTCACAGCAAAGGATTTTGCGTCGTTAATCAAGAGTTCAGCTTCCGTTTCCCTTTCATTCTCTTCTCTCTAAGGATCTCCAAACATCACAACCCATGTATTCTTGTCAAGCAATTTATTTTACTCTTTCATCAGTGTTATAATAGAGTGTACTTATCACAAGTAAACAAGGTAAAAACGCATAACACCGGTCGAAGAGAACAGATCTCTTCCTCCAATTTTTTTTAATCTCCCACCTTCCATTTACTTTCGAGATTGATTGCAGTAATCTTTCCTCATGAGCTTGAAAGGCTGGCGGTAGTTGCCCTCAATCTTCACGGTTCGCTTCGCATGTGCAACTTGCGTGAGATTGAGGGCATGCCACACCGCCACCTTCGTCTGCTCATGAGCGATGATTCTCGCAATCAGATCTTGGGTAAATGGAAGGTGGAGATTGAAAAAATTGGAGGAAATTTTCAAGTTTTCTCTTCACTTTGGTGTTATGCGTTACCTTGTTTTTACTGTGACCGTATATCACCAATGTGAAGAGTAAACAGCACTCTGTTTGCTAATCAAAAGACATGGCCGTGATGTTTGAGATTCTTAGAGAGGAGGACAAAGGAAATGGAAAACCTTATATTAAACAAAATCCTTTGCGTCAAACCAACAAGAACTTATTTGCTCTCATCTTTCTTGGTCTAAAGAACCGTAGATAGGGTTTTGATAGTCAGTGGATGATAACGACTCTCATCTTGTTTATAAATGTTAATTTAATTCATCATTGTAAAATTATATATATTTTACAACAAAGAATTAAATATTAATATTTAAAATTATTCACAATAGTAATAATTTAGGTCTATGCAAAAGCCGAAATTTCTTTATTTTTTGATTATAAAGCAAGTAGGCAAAAGTGATATTTGCATTTCATATAATCATGCATTTCGACGATGGGATAGGTTTATCAAACATGCACTTAAAGGACAGAGTAGAAGTGGTTAGGTAGGTAGTGACACCATTATCCTTTAGTTTAAGTTTGAACTAGAGCTCAAAGGATTTGTTGGATACAATTATTCACAATATTAATAGGTAAAGTCCCAAAGCTACCCCAATTTAAGGCAAAGATGGAGCATTACAATGGAGAAATTGTTTCCTCATGAGTTTCAATTTCAACAAGACATTCTTGAACTCACGCCAAGCTTTCACCAAAAACAACACCGGAAACTTATT
>JAFEMH010005048.1:0-180003 GCA_022495995.1 Adenophora triphylla var. japonica | reverse complement strand
AAACATGCTATGTGCGAAATGGGCAAACTTTCCGGCTGTACAAGAAGCCCTCCATGTCCAGAAATGTTAGTTTTACGTATGAAACAATGTCTAGACTTATAAAAACATGACTATATATACGTATATTACTAAATCAAGAAATTAATTAATATTTATCGGGGAACACTATTATCAGCGTGGATCAGGTGCAATAAAACTTTTTCGGAGTTTCGTAAGTAGCGATGTGGCCAAATGTAATAGCGTATCATCGGGTTCTTAGCAAGAGAGAGGATACCGAGCTTTAATATATAGGTACTCACACACACATGTACTCCTCTGTCCCAGCTTCCCTTGACACTTATTTTCATTTTGGGCCGTCACAGAAGCTTCGCTGACATCTTGCAAAAAATAGCCTACTTTTTATATTTTTATATTAGATGGACCCCACCACTCATTCTCTCTCCTCTTCATTTTTCACCATGGAACAATTTATTCAACCAACAACTACTTATTTACCCCACTCATTCTCTCTCTTTATTTTCTACCACACATTTTTTTAATTTTATTCACTTTTTTTTCTTAGTTAGCTTGTGCCCACCTCTTGGGTGTCAAGTGAGGTGGGACGGAGGGAGTATATATGTACTCCCTCCGTCCCATTGAAAGAAGTCATTAAACTATATTTTTGTTTTTGCTTAATACGTATTAGTAGAATTGCGGTGGTGATCACTGACAGCATTAATATCCTATACCGTACATTGATACACTAGCTTGGATACGTGTAAGCTTAATCGAAGATACCAATGAACGCTGGAGAACCTTGGTTTGTGGATGATGATCCAAGAGTGGCAGGAGGTCGGTTCTTCTCCTAAATTCATATTTCTATTTAAACCTGCAATTATATTTTTCTTAAAGAATACTGTAGCATGTTTCTATTTTGTTATTCTTCCTACCCAGATATCTTTGAGAAGTATCGTGGAGAGCAATGGATTCTCTCTTACCTTCGCAACCTTGAAGGCAAGAAATTTATGTCCTTACTTTATTATATGATATGAAAATGTGCATTGAAGTTAATACCTTCTCTTTTTTTTTTTTTTCTGAGGAGGTATGTTTAGGGAGGCGGACATATAGCAACGGAATCTGACAAGCCTAAGGAGGTGAGTTTGCCATGGTTTGAAAGATGGTTCTCTCGTATTTTCTTTGTGATTCATTTTTTTTTGTTTGAAGGAAGGCGTTTCCATGTTGCGTTTGCCTCGGATATCAAGATCAATACTCCACTCCGTCCTTAAGGCTTTTTTATTTCATGTATTTCCTATTGAAAAGGTTACAAGTTAATTTATTTTTCTTCTTCACTTTGGTTTTGTTATTTTTCAGATGTATAATTAACTTATTTACATTTACTTGGAGAAAATTAGATAGTGTATGTAATATATATTTCATGTATGTAATATATATGACCTGAAAATTAGTAGGCATCCACACATTGAGTCCAACTGGATTTCTCATCAACCAAAATATGAATGGGATATTGATATCTAAGTTGATCAATCATGGTTCATTTGGCATTGTGAGAGATCTTAAGGGGAGTTTTTTTTTTTTCTCTATATACAGTTCTCTTTAAAAAAAAAAAAAAATAAGCAACTAAATGTTACTCCCTCCGAATCCCTAAATAAATATTCTACCATTTTTCCAAAAAATTTGTCCCAAAATGAATTTCGATATTTACTCAAACTCTCCTTCAAGTTGAAACAACAAAGTTCTAATTTACTTACTTGTACACTTATGATATAATATGCCAAGAGATTACTCGGGGTTTTTTATGTACTTATATTATTGAAAATAAATCTCATACATCTTTTCTCAAATGTTCTTAAAAGTAAAAGTTGGATATTTATATAAGGCCGAGGGGAATATTACCCCATCCCCAGAAATGAATTGAAGCAACAAAGAAAAATGGGATGCGCTTCATAATGATGGGTTAAGCTACTTTCATAATCATGGCATTGATTATTATATACTCACTGCGTTCAGTCCGATATGAGGAAACTTTATTTCGCTTTTTGGTCCATTTCCGGCCCAATGGTGAGGAGTGCCCCGAAAATGGAAGGGGAATCTTTACTTATTTTCCCCGCTCGCGTTCTCTCTTCGATTTTAGCTTTTACTACTCACAACACCAATCAAATCCCACTATTCCTTCCACTCATTACTCTCTCCTTTTTAATTTTCAATACTTCACAACATTTTTCTTTAAGCACTTTTTCTCTTTACTTACTTTTCCTTAATACGTAATCTTTGCCAAAAATTTTGGTCTCGGAATTGAAATTTGCACAGGACCCGAGAAGGAGGAGTAGGATTTTTCTCCAAATAATTCTTTTTAAATTAATATTTCCCAAAATAACAATCCTACCAAACTATTTATCAAAGAGTTGGTCTTATAAAAAACGCGCTTTTTTAAGCTTGAGGAAAAAATCATTTTTACACGGCACTTAATAAAACATGTCTTGACACTCTTCTGCCTTGACACTTTTATACTAATAGTGACACTTTTTACCCTACACTATCACTCTTTATACGGCACTTAATATACATGCCTAGCGACACTCTTCTACCCGACACTTTGTAACACTAATGCGGCACTTTGTTACACAAACACATACACTTTTTACTGACACTTAATATACATGCGCGGCACTCTTTTCTTTGGCACTTTGTTACACTAACATGATGATACTTTTACACCGGCACTTTGTTACACTAACAACTTTGACACTTTTTAGATTGACACTTTGTTACACTAACAAGGCACTAGCGGGGAAATATGTAAGAACCCAAAAATTTTAGTCTTTTAATTAATTATTTTATTAGAAAAAAAAAATAAAATAAATTAAATTAATGTAACGCAAAATCTAGAGAGAAACGTGTTTCTCCATAATTTATGGAGAAACGGGTTTTTCATCGTTTTCGTCGGTCGGTGCGCTCTTATATTTTTTACGGTCGGTGTCTCGCTTTGTAAGCAAAAGGTCTTCACTACTCATTCTCTCTCTACCCGTAAGGACTCTCTCACTGGCCAGGAAACGGAGGAGGAGCTCGCTCTCTCTAATTTCGGTATCCATGGGGGCCTCGCGGTTTCTCTCTCTCACCTGAAAAACAAGAGGGCTCGCTCTCTCTCCTCTCTCTAAACGGAAACGAGAGGGAGGCTCACCATTACGGTTGCTCGTTCCACCGTCTTCTCCGGCCAAACCCATTACCAATCCTCTCTCACAAAGCCCATACACCGGCGACCTCTTCCCACGCGTTCAAAACCCAATCGCCGGTGACCCAATCTCCCTCAATCCACGCTCGCCGTCCCTGTTTCTCAACCCGGCAACGTCAATCGCCCATCACCACTAATTCACCAACAAATTCCGGCCCTCTCACCTATTATCCTCACGGTTGAGCTCTTGTTTACGGAGGCGAAATAGAGAACGGAGGGAGCTTGGTCGTTGCTTGGATGGAGAGGGAGAGAACGGAGGAAGAGGATTGGAGGAAGCGTCGATGGTGGATTGTAATTTGGAGGTAGGGGAAACGAGGCACGGATATCATTTGGTAAGGTTCGGATATCATTTGGTAAGGTTACGGTTATCATTTTGTAATTTCGGATATCATTTATAATTTACGGATATCATTTGGTAAGGTTACGGATATCATTTGGTAAGGTTACTGGTTATCATTTTGTAATTTCGAATATCATTTTATAATTTGGATATCATTTTGTAAGTTTACGGATATCATTTTGTAAGTTTCGGATATCATTTTGTAAGTTCTGGATATCATTTTGTAATTTCGGATATCATTTTGTAATTTACGGATATCATTTTGTAAGTTTGGATATCATTTTGTAAGTTTAGGATATTATTTTCTAAGTTTCTGGATATCATTTTGTAATTTCTGGATATCATTTTGTAAGTTTCTGGATATCATTTTGTAATTTATGAAAAACCATGTTTCTGGATATCATTTTGTAACTTATGGAAAAACACGTTTCTCCATAACTTATGGAGAAACACGTTTTCTGAGACCTACTCTTAATGTAATTATAATTATTAATTAACTCTTAAGTAAATGGGCTATTTAAATTGAATGGGTTAAATTAAGTGGGCTAGGTTTTGGGCTTGTGCAAGAGAAAGCCCAAAGAGGTTAATGCCTACATTTAAATACTAAACCTTCCTAAAAATTCCTCATAATTTTCAGCAATTACCAAAGCAAAAGAAAAAAAAAAACTCAAAAAAACCCTAGTCTAGGGCGGCGGCCGGAAGCTGCAAGGGGAGGAGGAGCAGCCGTGGTTGGTTCTTTGGGCAATCTTTCTTCACCAAAATTAAGGTAATGTCAAACCCTAACTTCCCTCTTTCGTTTCATCCAATTCGGAGCATTAGGAAATTAGTTATGATTTTTAGAAGAATTATAAGTTTTAAATTTTTATTGTTCTTGGATGATTTTTTTCAAGCTTTTAAATGATTAAATCTTGAGGTTAAATGAATTGTTTGAGGATTAAAATGATGGGGATTGAATGTTATAATAATATGACCATAACCCAAATTTATTCTTGAATTTAGAATAGAAAAAAATATAGATTTAATCAATTAAAGTGTTAAGGATTAATTGATTAAGAGTAAATTAATTAAAGGGGTTGGTTAATGAACAAAAGTAAAAAGAAAAGAAAAAAATCAAGCCTTGGATTGAGAACCTGTAAGGCGGCTGAAACCCTAGGCCAAATTGGGTGTATTTTGGTTAATTAATTAAGCTTTTGGGTTAAGTTTAAAAGACTACAGTTAAGTTTTTAACTGAAAAAGGACTAGATTGAATAGTTTTAAGCTGAAACCGTTAAAATTTTAACCTGTTCGATCGGGAATAAGATGGAGAATTAACTGGAGGACTAAACTGAAAAGCTCAAAACTGCAGAAGGACTAAACTGCAAATATTTAAAAGTTGAGGGACTAGTTTGCAAATATTTAAAAGTTGAGGGACTAATTTGCAAATATTTAAAAGTTGAAAGATTGTTTTGCAAATATCTAAAAGATGGAGGACCTTTAAGTAATTAACCAAAAGTAGAAGGACTTAAGTGAAAATCCTAAAAGAGGAAAGTTACCTTAAAGTCAAGAATTATAAAAAAGATGGAAAAGAGAACAATCCTAAATAAAAATCAAACCATAACTAGGGAATTACAAAGCCAAGAATAAGGAAATTCCCAAATAAGGAAAGTTTCCAAAAATAGGAACTTTCCAAACTTAGAAGGTTACTAAATAAAGAAAAGAAAGAAGTTAACGCATAAGGTTTAACTAAGTAGAGATAGTTAACGACAAATGCGAGATACTAAGTTACTCTTACGTGTTTGTAGATACGCACAGAAAGAGCGGTCCAAGAATTTAGACCAAGGTAAGGGATTACGTTCCTTTACTGTATTTGAATTCTTTTCCATTGGAACTCCTATACCTTCTTGATATAATTGGACTATCAAATGGCATGATAGTTATTTGCAAATAATCTGCGTTATTGAACGTTACTTGAAAATGTCTATATTTTATGATAATGTTGTTGTTCACAAAATATCTGAAGTTTGAAACTTGTCATATGCATACCTGTACCTCTGTATGCTTTCTCGTTCTAGCATGTTTGTGGAACCACTTACTTGCTTAGAATGGACATGCCCAGTTAGAAAAGGCATTGTCAGAACTTGTCTAAGGACTTGTTCTTATTAGGGATTGCATGAGTGATCACATGCCTTCTCTCATGAATTGTCTGATTACAAGGGCAATTCTAGACCACGAGCATATATGTGTGACAGTACCGTATATGTTTCGACCCACACTAATGGCTTGATGAAGCTAGGTGTATTATTGTACCTTTGGCATTGAGGTTATAATGTACGTTGGAATTGACGAAAATTGTATGAATCCCTTTGAATCGTAGTGCCATATTTCCTTGAAGATTAGTTTAAATAGTGTCTTGACTGTATTGTACCGCAGTCTATTATAAAACTAAATTAACCTATCCTTGTATGATATTATTGAAGTGTTCATTCCGGTCGTCTCTTCTTAGTACCCGAAGAGACATCGTATGAACTTACTGAGCATTCATTCGCTCACCCTTTCTCCCTTAAATTTTTCTTTCCAGGTCCTAAGTAGAAGGGAATTGGATTGGTCGCGAGAAGGGCGACGCTTGGAGATTAAGTAGGGTTTATTGAACAATTAGTTATTTCATTTGGTTGTAAGTACATTAATGGCTAGTGTGGTTTTACTAGCTGAGACAATAAGTATTTATTTTCGCTTCCGCATTTATTAAGTATTTATGGTATTTAATGACATTTATGATGTAATAGGGTTTTGTGGGTGGAAACCCTAATATTTTGAAGTTATATTTAATGCCATTGAATGCTCATTTTTGTATGGAAAATTAGGGGTGTTACAGATGGTATCAGAGCCATGGCTTTAGGTCTTATGGGAAATTAGACTTGAGTCCTTGGAGATAGTTAAATTGACCTTTAGAAATGTGAATTAGCCGTTCAACCTAGAACTAAGTAAACAAGGTTGGAAGAACAACTTACTTGTGTGGTTAGAGAATTATACTTGTGCCTTATTTTAAAGAAATATATATATTGTGTTTTGGAGCTAGACTAATTAAGTTCCTTGTCTAATGTGTGTAGGATCAATGGCACGAAGACTGATTAAGTCTGTAAGGTATAGCGCGGCCCTCAAAGAAACAATTGCAGCTAAGGATCACCGCATCAAATTGATCACTAAAGAGTTAAAGAAAGAGAAGGCAAAAGTAAAGGGTTTGCAGTATGCCCTCAAGGCAAGCAACGAAGATATGAAATTTATGGAAGATAAGCTGGCTAAGAGTATCAAGAAAGTCGAAATCGGGGAGATACATAATAGAATAGCTATCAGAGAATGGAACAAGTTAAGTGTGCAATTGCTAGATGAGCAAAGGCGAGTGTTTAATCTCGAGAAGCAACTAGATAAACAAGAGCGACGTGAACTGCAGTCAAGCTGCCAATTGCATGCAGAGAAGCTAGAGATTCAAGCTAAGTATGATGAGTTAGCAGCCAAACATGAACAATGTGGAATCTAGAGGCCAAGTGAAGGAACAGAGATGACGAATTGATGAACAATCAGAAATCCAGAGGATTATTTTATTTAAGTTAATTCAGAATAGTCTAGTAAAATTTTTGTTTTTCTAGTTGGGATTAAAATTTTCTTTCTAGCAGAAAGGATTTTAGACAGTCACGTTCTTTTAGCAATTTAGTATGAATGAAAGGTTTTAGTTAATTTTATTATTACTAGTACCAGGTAAAATAATTAACTATTCCTTATAAAGAAAAGCCAGAAGTTTAACTTGTTGAGAAACAACAAGAAAAAGCATAGACCAAGTGAAACGACCTATGAAACCATGGGGCGAAGTAAGACGACCATGTGGATAAAAGTGGAACTAGCCAAGTAAAATGGCTTGTGAAGCCATGAGTCGAAGAAAGACGACCATGGAAATAAAAAGTGAACTAGTCAAGTACAACGACTAGTAAGATAAAGTCAAACTGACTAAGAAAAACGTTAGTTGAAAGGTAAATTGTAAAAGTCTTTTGGAGACGAGAAATTATGTAACTGACCAAGTAAAAGGTTAGTAAAGTAATAAAAGTTAAAGTTTTCTGAGACGGAAAATCTCAAAGTTAACGAACCATCCAACGAACATTAAGTTCATGGTCTAGTACCAAAGGCCAATGAATAAAACTTCCGTCTAAGAGAAGACGTGAACCAAATCGTAGTCTAGTAAAATGACTAAACGAATGAAAAGGAAAACTAGCGAGTAAAAAGCTAGCCCAAAATGTAGGAAATCAATATAATAGACATGCATGTGAATGTATTGTTGTACCATAATCATTGTACGTGTCAATGAGATGAATTCGTATAACTGAAACAAGGCAATTCACAGATGTCGATGCGCACAAGATCAGGACAGAATGCCAATGACGGAAATGATAATAACAACAACAACAGTGGGAACGGGAATGGAGGAGGACAATTGGACCCAAATATGGCCAACCTTCTTCAGACTTTGACACAGACGGTGGCCGGGATAGGCCAAGTCGTAAATGGACCGGCTCAAGCACCACCACCAAGCATGCTTGCGCGACCCTGCTAGAGTTGTTCCAGAGAAGGAACCCGGACACGTTCTCAGGTACAGAAAAAGAGAAGCCAGAGGACTGGAATAAGAGCACAGAGAGAATTTTCGGGACATTAACTTGCATAGAAGAACAGAAGGTGGTATTTGCAACTTTCATGCTAAGGGGAAAGGCACAGTCGTGGTGGGAGGCAGAAAAACGAGCTGTTGTGGCTCGTGGTGATGCGGCAATGACTTGGACCGCTTTCAAGAATGTGTTTAATGAGAAGTACTACCCTGCCAGCGTGAGGAATGCCAAGGTAGCTGAATTCTTAACTCTGGTACAAGGAAACATAACGGTGGCGGAATAAGGTGAGAAGTTCACTGATCTGATGGAATTTGCTCCAAGGTTTTTCGATACCGAAGAGCAGAAAGCGAGGAAATTCGAAGCAGGACTAAGTGATCGGATCAGATACATAACTACTCCATTAGCTTTGACAACATACCCTGCAGTATTGGATAGGGCCAAAATTGTGGAGAAAGAGTAGGACAGTTATCGCAGCCGGCGTGAGGAAAAAGGAAAGACAGTGTCCAAGGGATCAGATGGAGACAAAGGATCAAACGGTAATGGGGACAAGGATCGTCACAATAACAAGAGAAAGGCGGTGGACGATAATCGTGATAAAGGCAGTTATGGGAACAAGCATGCCAACAACAACAACAACAACAATAAGAATTTCGGTGGCAACAGAAGGGAGTGGAACAAGGGCGGGGCCCGAGGTTTCACGAGTTACGATAAGTGTACGATTTGTGATGGGGCTCATAAGACGGAGATCTGTTTCTACAAGGAGCGGAAATGCCACAATTGCGACAAGGTTGGACATCCCAAGTGGAAATGTCCTGAACCCAGGAAAGATGAACCAGCACCGGGAGCCAGAGGAAATAACGGAGGAAATAGTGGAGGCCATTGACGAGTGTTCACAATGATAGCAAAAGCGGCAAATGTAAACAATGATCTTGTGGCAGGTACACTTCAGTTAAATTCCCGCAATGTTTATGTGTTAATAGATACTGGAGCTACACATTCGGTGGTTAGTAAATGCATAGCTAAGAAGTTGAAATTGCAACCCGAAGCCTTACAAGTACCTTTAGTGATAGATACACCTGCAAAAGAAGCTATACCTATCACCACAGTTTATAAGAATTGCACCTCGGGAGTAGGAGGCACCGAATTGAAAATTGAACTTATTGAATTAGATATGTCAGAGTTCGATATGATCTTAGGAATGGATTGGTTAGCCATGAACCGTGCTAACGTTAATTGTTACGAGAAGATAATGACCTTTGTAGGGAAAGACAGTGAAGAGTGTAAATTCGTAGGTTCAAAACCAAGGAGCCAAGTAGGGTTGATAACGGCAATGAAGGCGCGAAAATTGTTAAGGAAAGGATGTATGGGGTTTCTAGCACATATTGGTGAGACCGAAGGAAAAGAAGTAACCATAGATTCCTTAGAGGTGGTTAAAGAATTTTGCGATGTATTCCTTAAAGATTTGCCGGATACCACCAAATGAGAGATGTTGAGTTCACAATAGACCTAGTGCCGGAAACGACACCCATTTCAAGTGGCACCATATAGGATGGCTCCGACGGAATTAAAGGAGTCGAAGGAACAATTACAAGAGTTGTTGGATAAGGGGTTGATTAGACCGAGCGTGTCGCCACGGGGTGCGCGGTGCTATTTGTATAGAAGAAGGATGGGTCTAGCTGAGGTTGTGTATCGATTATAGGGAATTGAATAAAGTGATGGTAAAGAACCAAGATCCCTTACCAAGGATTGATGATCCGCTTGACCAACCGAAGGGGGCTTGTTACTTTTCAAAGATAGATCTTAGGTCCGGTTACCATCGATTGAGGGTGAAGGATGAGGATGTGGCAAAGACAAAGATTCGTAACACGATATGGGTATTACGAGTTTGTGGTTATGCCGTTTGGGTTGACTAATGCACCCGCTGCATTCATGGAATTGATGAATAGAATATTTCAAGAGTACCTAGATAGATGTGTGATAGTGTTCATTGATGATATTTTGGTGTACTCTAGAACCAAAGAAGAACATGCAGAACATTTGAAATTAGTACTAGAAATTTTGAGAAGACAGAAATTATACGCCAAGTTTAAGAAGTGTGAATTTTGGTTAGAGAAGGTGACATTCTTGGGACATGTAGTGTATAAGGAAGGAATTTCTGTAGATCCAACCAAAATAGAGGCAATAATGGATTGGGAATGACCAACTACAGTGACCGAGATAAGAAGTTTTCTGGGTTTAGCTGGCTACTATAGAAGATTTGTAGAAGGATTTTCTAAGTTATCTGGACCATTGACGAGGTTGACTCAAAAGGGAGTAAAGTTCATTTGGTCGGAGGAGTGTGAGAAAAGTTTTCAAGAATTGAAGAATAGGCTGGTGACTGCACCAATATTGACGTTACCGTCAGGAACTGAAGGGTTTGTCATCTATAGTGATGCTTCACTGAAGGGATTAGGTTGTGTCCTGATGCAAAATGAGAAGGTTATAGCATATGCGTCTAGACAATTGAAGGTACATGAACGGAACTACCCTACCCATGATCTGGAGTTAGCTGCGATAGTATTTGCATTAAAGATTTGGAGACACTACTTATATGGCGTGAAGTGCCAGATTTTTACCGACCATAAAAGCCTTAAGTACATCTTTACCCAGAAAGAGCTTAATATGAGACAAAGGAGGTGGCTAGATTTACTAAAAGATTATGACTGTGAGATTTTGTATCATCCTGGGAAGGCTAATAAAGTGGCCGATGCGTTAAGTAGAAAGAACCACAGAATGTTAGCAACGTTGATCTCTAAGGGGGTAAGAGCATGGGAAGACATGAAGGATATGAGTCTAAGAGTGAAAGTTAGTGGGTATCTGGCTAAATTAACCCTACAATCGACGCTTTTGGGAAGGATAAAGGAAGCACAAGAGTTAGATGAGGAAAGAGAGGCCCTAGTCGGAAAAGGGCAAGGAAAAGATCTTCGCATAGGGGAAGATGGAATCTTGAGATACCAGGAAAGAATATGGGTGCCGAAAAATGATGAGATTAAGAGAGAAATACTGAGGGAAGCTCACTGCTCAAAATTCTCCGTATATCCGGGAAGTACTAAAATGTATAGAGATTTGAGAGGATCGTTCTGGTGGAATAACATGAAGAATGATGTGGCAGAGTACGTGGCACGATGCTTGACCTGTCAGCAAGTGAAAAGTGAACATCAGAAACCGGCAGGCTTACTACAATCATTACAAATTCCGAAGTGGAAGTGGGAGAACATTGCTATGGACTTCGTGAGTGGGTTACCGAAAACACAAGGGAAGCAAGATGCTATATGGGTCATTGTAGATAGATTGACGAAGTCGGCACATTTCTAGCAATCAAGAAGACGGATTCGTTAGAAAAGCTGGCCAAACTGTATATTGATGAGATAGTAAGGTTACATGGAATACCAGTCTCAATAGTGTCAGATAGAGATGCACGGTTTACCTCAAAGTTTTGGAACAGTCTACAAGGGGCACTTGGGACAGAACTGACGATGAGTACGGCGCATCACCCACAAACAGATGGGCAGTCGGAAAGGACCATCCAGACATTGGAGGACATGTTGAGGGCTACATCGTTAGATTGGCCAGGCTCGTGGGATGAACACTTACCGTTAGTGGAGTTTGCGTACAACAACAGTTTTCACGCAAGCATTGGAATGGCTCCGTACGAAGCACTATATGGAAGAAAATGTAGGTCGCCAGCTTGTTGGGACGAGGTCGGCGAGAGAAAGTTAAGTGGACCGGAATTAGTACAAGTCACTGCAGATAAAGTTCAGCAGATCCGTAAGTGGCTACAAACTGCACAAAGTAGACAGAAGTCCTACGCAGACAACCGAAGAAGAGAGTTAGAGTTTCAGTTGGGTGATCGAGTGTTCTTAAAGATCTCGCCAACAAAGGGAATCATGAGGTTCGGAATCAAGGGAAAGTTAAGCCCGCGATATGTGGGATCATTCGAAATCCTTGAAAAGATTGGGGAAGTGGCCTATAGATTGGCTTTACCACCGGTTTTAGCTGGAGTGCATGATGTATTCCATGTCTCCATGCTAAGGAAGTATATTCATGATCCAAGTGACGTGATCGAGTACAAACAGCTAAGAGTCCGTGCTGATCTGACTTATGATGAAAGGCCGATCAGGATCGTCGACAGAAAAGACGAGAATGTGAGGAAACGGTTGATTCCTTATGTAAAAGTACAGTGGAGCAACCATACCGAAAGAGAAGCAACATGGGAGCTCGAAAGCGAAATGCGGGAAATGTATCCCGATCTCTTCGAAAATTAAGGTACGTTAAGTTTGGGGACAAACTTCTTTTAAGGGGGTAAGAATGTAAGAACCCAAAAATTTTAGACTTTTAATTAATTATTTTATTAGAAAAAAAAATAAAATTAATTAATTAATGTAATTATAATTATTAATTAACTCTTAAGTAAATGGGCTATTTAAATTGAATGGGTTAAATTAAGTTGGCTAGGTTTTGGGCTTGTGCAAGAGAAAGCCCAAGGAGGTTAATACCTACATTTAAATATTAAACCTTCCTAAAAATTCCTCATAATTTTAAGCAATTACCAAAGCAAAAGGAAAAAAAAAAAAAAACTCAAAAAAACCCTAGTCTAGGGCGGCGGCCGGAAGCTGCAAGGGGAGGAGGAGCAGCCGTTGTTGGTTCTTTGGGCAATCTTTCTTCACCAAAATTAAGGTAATGTCAAACCCTAACTACCCTCTTTCGTTTCATCCAATTCGGAGCATTAGGGAATTAGTTATGATTTTTAGAAGAATTATAAGTTTTAAATTTTTATTGTTCTTGGATGATTTTTTTCAAGCTTTTAGATGATTAAATCTTGAGGTTAAATGAATTGTTTGAGGATTAAAATGATGGGGATTGAATGTTATAATAATATGACCATAACCCAAATTTATTCTTGAATTTAGAATAGAAAAAAATATAGATTTAATCAATTAAGGTGTTAAGGATTAATTGATTAAGAGTAAATTAATTAAAGGGGTTGGTTAATGAACAAAAGTAAAAAGAAAAGAAAAAAATCAAGTCTTGGATTGAGAACCTGTAAGGCGGCTGAAACCCTAGGCCAAATTGGGTGTATTTTGGTTAATTAATTAAGCTTTTGGGTTAAGTTTAAAAGACTACAGTTAAGTTTTTAACTGAAAAAGGACTAGGTTGAATAGTTTTAAGCTGAAACCGTTAAAATTTTAACTGTTCAGTCAGGAATAAGATGGAGAATTAACTGGAGGACTAAACTGAAAAGCTCAAACTGCAGAAGGACTAAACTGCAAATATTTGAAAGTTGAGGGACTAGTTTGCAAATATTTAAAAGTTGAGGGACTAGTTTGCAAGTATTTAAAAGTTGAGGGACTAATTTGCAAATATTTAAAAGTTGAAGGACTATTTGCAAATACCTAAAAGATGGAGGACCTTTAAGTAATTAACCAAAAGTAGAAGGACTTAAGTGAAAATCCTAAAAGAGGAAAGTTACCTTAAAGTCAAGAATTATAAAAAAGATGGAAAAGAGAACAATCCTAAATAAAAATCAAACCATAACTAGGGAATTACAAAGCCAAGAATAAGGAAATTCCCAAATAAGGAAAGTTTCCAAAAATAGGAACTTTCCAAACTTAGAAGGTTACTAAATAAAGAAAAGAAAGAAGTTAACACATAAGGTTTAACTAAGTAGAGATAGTTAATGACAAATGCGAGATACTAAGTTACTCTTACGTGTTTGTAGATACGCACGGGAAAAGCGGTCCAAGAAGTTAGACCAAGGTAAGGGATTACGTTCCTTTACTATATTTGAATTCTTTTCCATTGGAACTCCTATACCTTCTTGATATAATTGGACTATCAAATGGCATGATAGTTATTTGCAAATAATCTGGGTTATTGAACGTTACTTGGAAATATCTATATTTTGTGATAATGTTGTTGTTCACAAAATATCTGAAGTTTGAAACTTGTCATATGCATACCGTACCTCTGTATGCTTTCTCGTTCTAGCATGTTTGTGGAACCACTTACTTGCTTAGAATGGACATGCCCAGTTAGAAAAGGCATTGTCAGAACTTGTCTAAGGACTTGTTCTTATTAGGGATTGCATGAGTGATCACATGCCTTCTCTCAGGAATTGTCTGATTACAAGGGCAATTCTAGACCCCGAGCATATATGTGTGACAGTACCGTATATGTTTCGACCCACACTAATGGCTTGATGAAGCTAGGTGTATTATTGTACCTTTGGCATTGAGGTTATAATGTACGTTGGAATTGACGAAAATTGTATGAATCCCTTTGAATCGTAGTGCCATATTTCCTTGAAGATTAGTTTAAATAGTGTCTTGATTGTATTGTACCGCCAGCCTATTATAAAACTAAATTAACCTATCCTTGTATGATATTATTGAAGTGTTCATTCCGGTCTTCTCTTCTTAGTACCCGAAGAGACATCGTATGAACTTACTGAGCATTCATTCGCTCACCCTTTCTCCCTTAAATTTTTTCTTTCCAGGTCCTAAGTAGAAGGGAATTGGATTGGTCGCGAGAAGGGCGACGCTTGGAGATTAAGTAGGGTTTATTGAACAATTAGTTATTTCATTTGGTTGTAAGTACATTAATGGCTAGTGTGGTTTTACTAGCTGAGACAATAAGTATTTATTTTCGCTTCCGCATTTATTAAGTATTTATGGTATTTAATGACATTTATGATGTAATAGGGTTTTGTGGGTGGAAACCCTAATATTTTGAAGTTATATTTAATGCCATTGAATGCTCATTTATGTATGGAAAATTAGGGGTGTTACAAAACAAAACACGTTTTTTCTAAACTTAAGAAAAAATGTGTTTTTTGTAAGATTTTGGCTTTATCAAATGTTTATTATTTTGAAACTCGATAATTCATATGGCGAGTTTATTTCTATTCGTCTAAACTAGCTACAATATGTAGCGAGTGTATTTTATTTTTTGTATTTCCAGTAATTATTATGGAAATTATATTAAATTTGACATAATTAATTAACTCGCTACTATACATATTGAACAAATGTTAGTTATTCTTTGTTTCGATAATGATTTTAGTTTTGTTGAATTTGTTTATTGAAGTTAGGTTGTGAAGCATTGTTGTTGTTCAAATGAGAGTGTAAATCATTATTTATATTTAAGGAATATAATACTTTTGTTGTTTTGATTAACAGATTAATACTTTTTTCATCTTGGGCCTTTTGGATGACACCGTCTTGACTTCACATCACACCCACCGAGCTCGGTATATTTGGGCAGGGCATGGGGTTGCGAGTTTATTATTTCGTTGTTGTGCGACCCTGCCAGATGTCTTATCTCCCGTGATTCAACATAAATTAGTAGTGACTGGATTTTTTGGGGGTTCATTTGATCGGAAGAGTTCAGTATGATTGGCCTTTGTTTGAGGCGTCTATTGAGAGATGGCGTTCGAAACCCAAACATTACACCTATTTGTTGATGAGATGACTATCACCTTACATGATATCGACAGGCTTTCCAAGTTGCCGATTGATGGGTTACCTGTTACCGATTCATAATTGTTTGTGCTTCCAGATTGGCAGAGTTTATGTTGGGAGCTTTTAGGTGTTCTCCCACCTGATGCAGCGTTTGATGGAAGCAATCTAAAGCTTAAATGGCTTAAGACACAATATTCTGATTTTGGTAGCCTCCTCGATACTTCCCCCCAAAATCTGGTTGATAGGTATACGCGTGCCTACAACATGATATCCCTTGGGGATACTGTGATGCATGATCGTGTTGGTGTTATACCCTAGGCTGATAGTTATTTTGACTCATAACTAATATCGTTATGTAATCGTCTTTACCATTTATAATAGAGAATGTTTATCGTGAGTATTATATGTTTTACATGTTTGTTATAATATTTTGTGTCCCTAGTTATTGTGAATAACTAGTATAAGTTGGTAATGGATAATAATAGAGATGATTATATGCATGGGGATGCACATTACACTTAGGGTACTTATTAGAGAACAAGGTACTGGACTGATCCATCTATGAGATTTATGACATGGTCTATGGTTATATATGTCATGATTAAATCTCATGATAATCGTGTCATTAGAATCCTTAGTACCTGATATTATCATCGTCTTCCACATGATGAACGTTGTGTTTGATGTATTCTAACACTATCTTTAATAGGATAGCAATAAGGGCTATGTTGGCACGACTGGATTCTTATAGGGAAGAATGTTAAGTCAGGATGGGATTTGTCCTTCGTAAAGAGAGATGTCTGCTTGGGCCCCTCGATAAATTGTGTTGATGAAATGTGTGGCCACACTCAAGAGATTTGATAGAGATCAAATGCACTTGGATTGTCAACATATTCGAAATCGAGAAAGTATTGAACAATGTAAGTTGACGTTGGAGTAGGAGAAAGAAGGTTATCAGTTAAAACCAGAGTAGTTGTGGATGGAGTTGTGGAAGCTTGAGCAGGAGATGGGGCTGACCGCGGCCCAAAATTATCGCTGACCGCATGCCCGTTGGGAAACAGGCGAGCAGTGGCAACTTCGTAAGTTAACCTTTCCAGGACAAACCTCCAGCTATCTATTTGCTCTATGAGGCCTGGAACAGTGACCGCAGCCATTGGAGGCAAGGATGAGGTCGCTGCAAGCTCTAAATTATCAATTTCCTCCTGAGCCAGAGGGACCAGAGCATGCCCGGGCAGGCAATGAACATCTGAGGAGATCAAAGAGCCTATTATGGAAAATTGCTCCGCAGTGAACTTGTCCGTGGCAGCAAAGTTCCTTAGCTGCGTCTTGCAGCCAAGCTCATATTGAGAAGTAGCTTCCGCTATCAGCTCATCCTTGCACTCCTGGGAGTTTTTGTACTCCTCACCTCCTTCTTTGCGAGCAGCGGCCAGGAGGGCATCATTCTTCAGTTGGAATAGCTTTAGGGGAAGCAGCTCATCGGACATCTTATCCACAACATCCTCCATTTTCAGGACTTGTTGTTTAGTAGACTCTAGTTTGTTCGCCAGCTCCGCATTCCTCTTATCAAGCGCCTCCTTTTGCCCGCGGAGCTCATCCCGCGTTCCCTTGGCCTTGTCCAAAGATTTGTTGGCCGCATCAAGCCGACCAATAAATGCTTTCAGATAACCCTCCTTCTCGGTCAACGACTCCGTCAGAATCCTAACTTTCTCCTCGACTTTCCCTAAAGCCTTGGCCTTTTATGCCAAAACCTTGAACTGATCGGGCAGGCTGTTAGCCTGCTCATCGTTAATCTCCCGGAGCCTCATAGACTTGTTGGCCATCTGCGAGCATAAAAGAAAGTCAGTTAGCAAGCTGCGATCACGAGAAGTAGAGATTCAGGATTAGAAAATTAGATGAGAAGTTACCTCAAAGGCCATTAAGCTAAGATCTCCTGACAGAGTGATGGAGTTCATCTTAGACACCACGCTCCCATAAAAATCAGGGGCGTAGAGCCTATTCAGAGCCCCTTTCCCTATCATAGAATTGTAGCCCCACCGGAAGTAAAGGTCCACCCCTTGGACCGGAGGCACTTTCCTAAGCTTAACGCTCAAGCCCCAGGCAGCTTCGCGAGCTTCGTTTGGAAGCACTGGATAAGAGCTCGAGCAGATAGTCCTCCCTCTGCCCGATGAAGAGGAAGTTGGGGGAGGAGCCACTTCGGAGCCTTGCTTCCTGGCTAGCTTCTCCCTGCCCGCAGGTTCAGTCTCATAGGGAGACCTCTTCCTAGCCCGATCAGTGTGGCCAGTAAGGATGGTGCGATCAGAAGGAGGACTGGGGCCGCGGGCAGGTGCCGATGGAGGCCCTTTGGGAGGCAGAGGCAGATCCTTGGTCATAGTTTAAGTGCCCCATTCTGGGTCATTAGTGTTCCGTCAGCCCAATTTAAGGATTTATAATCATTTAGGGGCATTTCGGACATTATTTAGACAATTTGAATGAGGAAGGACCTCTTAGGAATAAGAAAAAAGCGTAGGGCCTCGCTGGAATGTGTCATTTCCAAGGAAAAAAGGAATATTGACCTAGGGAGAAGCAGCCAAAATAGCTTTCTGCAAAACCAGGCACACTGCTGATCCCATCCGCGCGGATAAGATTGTAGCCTCAAACTCATCCACGCGGATGAGATTGTACCCTGGCCAACCTCTAAATACAGCCCTCCCCCCTCAGTTTCAAGAGGCCAAGAAATCCCATTTCCTACTGTTACTCTGTCGAAATTTATACTCCAAATTAACAACCTTAAACACTCCCTCCACTCAAATCCAACACCAAATCCAACACCAAATTCAACACCAAATCCCTCCTAAGCCTTGAAATCACTCAAACCCTAAACACCAACCCAAGAAACATTGGTAAAACCCTCATTCCCTTACTCAAATCTCCTTCATTCATACATACATTTCATATATAAATGATGTAGTATTGTTGGTTTACTTGTTGATCACCTCTCTTCCCCCTTTGTCCCAAGGATCCAAGAGGATTTTCATGGAGTTCATCTCCATGGATGACTCTCTACAAGTGATCCATATTTTCACCTCCCATGTCTCTTTACATTACTAGTTGTTACTTGCTCTTTTGACCTAAAATGTGGTCATCTTGGAGTTCATCTCCATAGATGATCACTTCAAATGGTCCATAGTCTTTATTTCCTTGCAAATGTCCCCCCTTAGTCTAAGATGTTCACCTTGGAACCATTTCCATGGATGAACATCTTTAAGAGTACTTACACATTTAGGTCACACAAGATGTAAGAGATACACTTGAGTATATATCTCAAGGTTGGTCCTTCTTGTGACCACCTTAGAGATCTTCCTCTAAAGTTGATACATCTTAAACTAATTTTCTTGTTGATTTAATTTTCATGTCAAATCCCCTTTTCCCTAGCAAATGAAATGCTTTTAAAGTCCTAATGTACCCCCGGGATGGCTTGATTAAGTGGATTCATCACTAATGACCACTAATCAAAGTCTGGGGAAAGAGAGGACAAGCATGGATGCTAAAAATTCAAGCATTCCTTTGTTTTCTGTTTTTTCAGTTACAGTTTCCAGTTAAGTCCTGTAAATCCAGTTAAGTTTCTGGAAATTACAGTGACTGATTAAGAAATTGTAAAATATTGAGATTGCACCCTTGTCCACGCAGATGATATTGCACTACAAAGTCATCCACGCGGGTGACATTGTCATCTGCAAACAGTTTCCAGTTTCTGTTGTTTTCTAGTTTAGTCATTGTCTTTAAACTGTTTTCCAGTCCAGTCCCTTAGACTTCTTTTATTTCCAGAAAATATTTTAAAGTCAAAATCTCTTTCAAAACACACACACACACACATAAAGTTTCGAGTATGGAAGACTCGTCATACGAGGCATTCCGGGTGAACGCCAAACGTTCTTCCCGGAGTGTAACGTTACCTCCGTACTCGTTTCTCTACTTTCGAGCTTTTTTCAAAGTTTTGGCCCTAAACTAAAATGGCGTGGCAACTCCGTTCATTTTTCAAAGTCCGCTAAAGATTTACCCTTTCCAAAAATCTTTTTAAACTTCCCAAGTTTGTCGGGCGCCAAAAAATCGGGTACATCACACATAGGAAGACTCTTGACCCCGGCCAACGGGGCGCCAGAAACTTTGTCCACAATTTGAAGAAAAATGCCCGCAGCAGCTACTTTACCTAACGCCGCTTGCCTGGCCGCCTCCTCTTTTGCCTCTTGGCGGGCTTTGTTTGCCTACATTTGGGTGGTAGAAAGCTTAGGGGCCTTCTCAGGAATATTCTGCTGGGTCTACTCTGAAAGAAAAAAGAAATTGATTAGGCAGCAGTTCAAAAAATAAGAAGCAAGTAAGAAGTTCAACAAAGGCAGGAAAAGAGATCGACATTTTGGAGGTTCACAGACCGCGCCCATCATGCATGTCCTGCAGTTGGCCTCAAATTCATAGAACTCATGAACCCTTCGATCATGATCACGAAGCTGGGGCCCAATGGCCACCCTAGGGGCATAGTAGCAACCCTCCCTCTGATGGACCACCCCTAAAAAGATCAGCAACAACTCGTTGTTGATGATCGCGCTCACATCAAAGACCGGTTGCATCCTCTCGATCACGAACTGGGCTAAGTGGACAGCTAGGGAAACTTGAAGCTCTTCATTTGCATTCGGGCTAGGATAAGAGCTGGCAAAAACCCTAACAGGGACAGGATTCTCCGGTCTGGCAAAAGGCCACCCGAACCTAGACTCAATGACCAAAATATTCTTCTGGTTCTATTGGTCAAATTTATTGGTGGGGGCAGAAAAAGTCCGGGCATAATTGTTCTTAGTTTTCAGCCCAAGGTTGCCATTGGCTATTTGGTTGGAGTAAAAGGCATATAGCCCGAAAAGGGAAGGTTCAAAACCCAAAACCCTGCACACCGCTATGAAGGAAATAAGGGCTCGAATGGCGTTTGGGGTCAGGTGCATGGGAAGGCAGCAATTGAAATTGAGAAATTTGGAAATAAAAGGGTCAAGGGGAAGTCTCAGTCCGTTCTCAAACTGGACCCATAGAAAATGCAGGCTCTATTATCCCCGCGAACATCTGTCACCGTCTCAGGCCTCAATTTCCCCTTCACCTACACTTCTTGAAGAGGGCGGACATGGAAACAGTTGGGGTCAACTACATAGGTGGTATACAGTTCAAAATCCCAGTCTGTGGGAGTCGTATCTTTGGCCTTCCTCTTTTGGCCGCGACCAGGATTTATGGTACCAGCCTGACTCTTGCCACGGGCAGCATCGGCATCCTCCTCAGGATCCTCCTCGAAGGCATCAACAATCTTTGTTGCCTGTTGCGTCATGCCCGCCGCCATGTGGTCTCCAGCCTCGCGGTCATCATCCTCGGTCTCCGTGATGGCTCCACCTCAGCTCCGTCCACCTCCATGTCTGCAAACTCGTCCTCACTACTCTCTAAGTTCACTAAGGGCAGAAAGGGGGCCTTGGTCTGGACTTCGGTGTAAATGGTGTTCAATGGTTCCACATCTAGAGGCCTGTCCAAATCTTCCGCGGTCAGGTCAGGGGCCATGTTCAACTCGTTAGGGTCTATTAGGGAAACTTTTTCCCAGTCAGTTATCATTCCGGGATTATAAATCACTCTCCTCGCCAGTTCAATCGCTCTCTCAGCGGGCTCGCGGTCACGATGAAACCTGTTCAAAACCCCCATTACAAAATTTCTTAAACGGTTATAATCACCCAGCACCACCATATCACCGTTCACAACAACCTTTTTCTTGGCCTCCCACAACAGGGGTGGAACCCAATTCCCCCATTGATACTTAACGGAAAAGTAGGTGAAGCATTCTAAAGATAACCTAATCCAAGATTGGGCAACCTTCCTATAGATACCCCCTGAAATTTTGCAAACAGCAAAGGTATCTGGAGTGTTGCCGTCACCCAATTCCAAAGGACGGACTGGACCAAAAGTACGGGTCTTCATTGATCCTAAGGAGCAGAAATAGAGAGGAAGCAGGAAATAAAAAACAGCTATTACTTACAGAAGAAGATTGGAGGAAGAAAATGCTAAGGAAGATAGCACAATTTTCTCTCTCGCAAAGCAGTTGGAAAGCTTGAAGGTGATAAAAGGGTTTGAGGGAAGAAAGGTTTGGTATTTATAGGCCTACATATACGGGTTGACCCATATTAAATAGCCCACAAACCGTTCCCCTCGAATCATGAACCGACGTCAATGTTTTAAATTTCAAATTTTTGTCGGTTGGCAATTAATGGCGCCTCTTATATTGATGACACGTACCCTCCGTACTTGACGCGCGCTGGCGTTTCGCCTGCCAAGAGGCCCACCAGCTTAACCGGGAAGCAGAGCAAGAAAGCTTCTACAAGCTTCCTCATGTGTCTCTCACATGCGCCAATTTGCAAGGGAGGCAGAACAAAACCAGCGAAAAAACATAACACTGGTGACCGCAAAAAAGCGATCTGACAGAAGACCGAGCCTAGCAAATATAGCTCCTCGCTCAGACCATAAATAATCTCTCACTAAAAGCTAGGGGCCACTAATAATGAGCCCGGACCTTTCAGATCGGGCCCCAAGCTCGATCTAATCCAAAAGCTCAGTATGACGTGGCATACCTTAGACCGCCAGAGTCAAGACCGCGGACAGAAGGACCTTCAGGTCAAGACCGCGATCGTCTTTAACCGTTCCAGTCAAGACCGCGGATAGCCAGTCCGTCAGTAGGGTGACCGCGGAAACTGTGACCGCTCCATTCGTGCCCGCGTCAATATCATTGACCGTGCCTAAGATGTTGACTACGGTCTCATACTGACTCCCTGCTATCTCACCAGTACTCCGGTTAAAGCCAATGCTTATACAACAAGTTTCCTAAACATGCACTGACATAAAGAAGCCAGCTTATTTCCATCGCATTGAATGCGGCTCAGGCGCCTACTATGCCATTAAATGCATCGCACCAACTCTCCCAAATACACAGCTCCCGTCCACATCAACGACATCCCCTCTGCAAGTGAATCTTACTTTACTGACAGACCAATTAGATGCGAAAACGTGTTCCTGGTCAAAGACCAAGATATCTTTAGGGCTCACCTCATGGCTTACATCAACAAGCAGCTCTCCATTACCTATAAATAGAAAGTTACTGTCCCCTTGGACAAAGTAAGTGCAAAGTCACATTGTCTAAACCCTAAAACACACAAACACTCCAAGACATTCCAACGCCTTGTTCTCAGGTTATTATATCCTCTAAGATAGAATACTCTCACACCCGAAGGCCTGATTTGGATTAACATCCAGCTTAGACCTTAACGGTGCTCATTTCCTATGTTGTGTTTAGGAATGACAATGAGGGCGCTCTGTGTTATACATCGTACCATCCCCATTCCCCAATTCAATTTTGTGCCCCATAACCGGCCCATTTCCCAGCGGGCAATCAATTTTCCATACCATACCCATTCCCCACGGGTAGCAGTAATCGGGGAATCCCCGTGGGGAATTAGTCAAACTAATATTTTGTTTTAAAGCACTTTAGCGATAAAAAAAACTCAAAAATTAACTTTGATAAAGGATAATTTTTCTACTTAAACTCATATAATCACATTCATAAGAGCTCAAAAAAAATTAAATAGTTGTGTATGACACAATTCACTAAACATAAGGAAAGATTCACTAGATTACAATAAGAAAACTATAAGCAGTTCAGGTAACATTCGATTCAGGTAATGGGGCGGGTAATGCTATAATACCAAAACCAAACCGTTCCTCACTTTTTCATTTCGGTTATTCCCCATTACCCGCCCCATATCCAGTCAAACCAGTTAATAACCGTCAACTTCGGTTCGATTCAGTTCGGGTATCAACGGTTCGGTTCAAAATTGCCATTCCTAGTTGTGTTTTAGGTACATTCGAAATATCCAACCAATTATCTTACCTTATATTCAGACCCCGAAGAACGAGGCGTCATCAATTACAATAATATATTCCACAATAATGTCTTCCAAAATTAACATGTCTTTAAAGCATGATGAATAATAAAAAGGAAGGTACTCAAATGACACATTTCTAAATTATGCGGAGGAAACAAGTAAACTTTTTATTAAGTGGATTTATCTTTAAAGAATTTGAAAAATAATGCACAAGCGGCGTGTGACAATAAAATTATCAGTATGCATCATAAAGTTTGTGATAAATATTTGGAGTAAGGACTGAAGATGATTATTGGCAATGAAGTACTCCCTCCGTCCCAAAATGATTGTCCACTTTTTTTGCTTTTATTACGAAGAAACTTTGAACAATAATTTTAGGTTTATTTAACTATACAAATGAAAATCTAAAACTCATTATTGATACACCATCAATAATACTATCAATTGCAAGTTTTAGATCTTCATTTGTATAATTAAATCAACCTAAAATTATTGTTTAAAGTTTCTTCTTAATAAATGCAAAAAAAGTGAGACAATCATTTTGGGACGGTGGGAGTATATTGAATAGCCATTGCGGAAGAAAGAATGATGACAATCATGGAGGTATATATTTAGAATGGTGACATTAATGAAAATAATGATAATTAGAATAGTACTGATGATTATGAGATAAAGGAGGAAAATTATGATAGGTAGGATTGACCCGTGGAAAATATGCGGTTGGTTTTTTAGCTATATTTGTGCTTTTAAGTGTGCATTCTTTTGTTTTTTAACCACCTGCCCTTTGTTTTTTTCTTGTAAGGCCATTTGCTTCTTTTATAAAGGTTCGCCCCTTGGCAAATTATCGATGCACATATTTACTTACCAAAATAAAAAATTCACCGTAGCTAGGATTAAACTGTTGAAGCAACAGCCATTTTGTCGGAGAGCTGGATCAAATGGTCACCGATGGAACCACATTCATTTTTCCCTTCAAATGGGTGGTCAAGATTTGTTGGGACCCATGAAACCACGTCCCCTTTTTTAGAAGCGGGGTCGAGATTTGTTATCTAATACGCGAGGCCCAACAAGTCTTGACTGCGCAAATTCTTAATAAGGTGATGTGGATTCATTGCGGCCATTCACTTCAGAGTTCCGAGTTCCAGTTCAGCATGTATGAATCAAAAAAAAAAAAAGAAAAAAAAGAAGATAAAAGACCCATTCTCGGGGCCCATGGGAACTCTACTATAGCTCTTACCATCATTTCACAAGTCCATGGATTTATAGTTTCAATGAAGGTCCCAAAAGCATGACTATTGTTATTATGGTCCGATTTCCAATCATATAAAAATGTTGTATATAATGCAGATAGATAGATAGATAGATAGATAGATAGATAGATAGATAGATAGATACATTTACGCTCGACAGATTTTTGGATCACTTGGATTATATTGATTATTTCTTAGATGAGTTGTTGGAGTAAGTCATTTGGATGGAAGATATGGGGGCACATAGTACTCTTATTTGCCCTTCTAAACATTGTCGTGCCACGATCCAACGTCGAGACTCTACCGGGATTTTCAGGCACTCTGCCTTTGAAACTTGAGACAGGGTGAGCTGATTATTGATGTTTTGGTTTTTCATGATTGTTAATTTGATGCTGGAAATTTGAGATGATATCTGGTTGTTTTATAATCTAAGGTACATAAGCGTGGGCGATTTTGATGAAATTGAACTATTTTACTACTTCTTTGAGTCGGAGGGGAACCCTGAAAATGACCCTCTTCTCATTTGGTTCATGGGTGGCCCCGGTTGTTCTGGACTTTCTTCGTTTGCTGATAAAAAAGGTTTTTTTTTTTTCTCCTTTCCAAATTCTGTGTTCATTTGCTGCATCCCCTTCAACCTTGTTATTTACTTGATTTGGCATTCTCAATTTCTCGTGTTGTTTGTAGCTCCATTGATTTTTGATGATGGATCCTCATTGACTGGGAGCTTGCCGCCAACTCTTATTCGAAACCCATACTCACTTGCAAAGGTGCTATCTCTCACTTACACAACTTGAAACAAGTTAATTATTTAACGGCTAATTCACATTTTAGTGCTAATGTTTTTTAGGATTCATAATATAAGAGTAGGGGCTACTTGAGCTGTTTTAACTTGTGAAAAACTGGGAGTTCAAGATAGCCTCATTTGTTGATATGATATAGTCATAAATGTCATCTAATCTATTATCACGATCATTTAGTTAATACATTTTGTATATAGCCAAGACTAGTACCTCCCTACACGTGTAGTTGGATTTCTTATATACTCCCTCCGTCTCAGAAATTTATAGACTTTTGGGTTTTGCACGGGAATTAAGGAGGAATTATTATATTGAAAATGTTGTGAGTGTGAAAATAAAATAGGAGAGAGAATGAGTGGAGAGAATAGTAAATTATAATGGTGATGTGAGTATTAAAATAATGTAGGAGAGAGAATGAGTGGAGGGAATAGTAAAGATTCCTTTCCATTTTAGGAAAGTATATATTATTGTGGGACGCCCAAAAAGGAAAGTTTATATATTATCATGTGACGGAGGGTGGTATGTAAATACGAGTATTTCGAACCATGGAAACATAGCCACTTAATACAATACCACATTCGCCATTTAGCTAGCTCAACTTTTTCAATACCAGTTTCCTCACCTATCTCCTAAGCTCAATCTTTTTCAAATACTCTTTCTTCATGGTCTCGAGTTTCTTAATCATGTTCCCATGTCCTCTAACACTATTTCCTTGTCCAATTAAGACCCACGCCCTCTTCCTTCAACAACAACTTACTATGCTAATTAACTTTGGTCGAGGGCTTCTTTATCATTTTTTTTTAAAAATTTGCTTTGCTCGTGGTCTTGGCCAAAATAATACTAGTTGCCCTTATCACCACCCAAATTGCTCAAGTACTTGCACTCCGTACTCCTATGGAGGTACAAATAACACTCCCACGCATTCGTATCTATAGATTGTTGGAAATATAGTGTGTTTTTTTAAAAAAGTTAATGGATTAATTTCTAAAGGGTAATTTTGTCAAATTACTTAATTGTGAATGTGTTTGTGTTCTACTCTATGTGAACAAGAAATCAAATATTTATTTGTCCAAAACGGGTTTTGGATGAATAAAATATGAATGCTCAAAGTATGTGGTTCACATTTTGCTAATAAAGTTTGATTGTGTAAATCAAAAATGGCTTTGACTTTGACTGATATGCTCAGCCGAGCAGAGTGTTGACTCGCCCGAGCATAGCATGGCAGAATGACAAAATTTATGGAAAGTCATGCTTGGCCGAGGCATATGCCTTGTTTGGCCGAGCAAATCCTGGGCAAAAGTTTCTAGACAGCCTTGCTCGGCCGAGCAAGTCACATGACTCGGCCGAGCAGATCCTGGGCATTAATGACTGTTTGATTTTCAAAGTGTAACAGCCATGGAAATGAATATAAAAACTGAAAATGGGGTTAATATTTTCAGTTTAATGGAGGTTAATTTCAGATTAATTGTGATTAATATCAAATTAAATTCAAAATATTCATTTTGATTTCTAAGGCTTTATAATGGAGATTTTGACAAAGTTTGTAGATAACTTTTTGGAATTTGAGAAGAACACTTCACAGAGAAAACAACTTGATTCCATAATCCTCTTCCATTCTCAATTGCAGCATCTCGTCTATTTCTTCTTTGGCCTCCTAGCTTGCATAGTAATATCAAGAGGTGATATTGTCCAAGCTCCGTTCAGCTCGTCGTGAACTTTAGGTGCAAAGTGCCCCCGGTCCGCGCGTTCTATCCTGGGAGACAAGCGACCCAAGCAAACTCAAGCACACTCGGTGAGGGGTCGAATATGTCTTAAGGAGACAGTGAATTTCATTGGGCTCGTGCATCTTCAACATTAACTTATCCTTTGTATTTTCAGTTTATTGGTTATTTATTTTATTTGTAATTTCTGTAATTGTTTCCTCATCACCTTGTAAAATCTTAAGACATATACCCTAATCGAGGGAGTCGATTACAGTTTTTTAAACAGAAAACACTAACTAAGTTGTTGTGTTTCAGATGGCAACTGATAACAACACCGTGGAGACCCAAATTGGATCCCAAACTGGACCCCAAACTGGAAACGAAAGTGGTTCTACTATTGTGACTAATCCTCCAACGATCCATATCCCGACCCCTCATGCGAAAAAACTCGAGAAGTTTGTTGGCCACGATTTTAAACGTTGGCAACAAAAGATGCATTTCTATCTCACTACCTTGAACTTGGCAAAATATCTGAAAGAAGATATGCCAAAGGTGAGTGAGAATGAAATCGATGTTACAACCTTGGCTGCGGTTGAAACATGGAAGCATGGGGAATACTTGTGCAGAAACTATGTCCTAAATTTGCTTTCAGATTCTCTTTACAATGTGTTTAATGAAAAGAAATCTGCAAAGGAATTATGGGGTTCTTTGGAACACAAATATAAGATTGAGGATGCGGGAACAAAGAAGTTCATTGTTGCCCGTTTCCTTGATTTTAAGATGGTGGACATCAAGAGTGTGAAAGCTCAAGTTGATGAGTTTCAAACTATTTTGTACGAAATTCATGCCGAGGGTATGATCATAAGTAAAAGCTTCCAAGTGGCTGCAATCATTGAGAAATTGCCTCCATCTTTAAACGATTTCAAGAACTACCTTAAGCATAAGCGAAAGGAAATGGATGTGGAAGGAATAATCCTTCGTTTGAGTATTGAAGTGAACAATAGAGCCGCTGAGAAAAAGTTTGTTTCTAGTATGGCTAAGGCCAATATGGTGGAGCATGGTGAAAGCTCCAAAGGCAAAAGCTTTGGGAAGGAAAAAGGGAAGGTTATGACAACTTCCAAGCGTTCCCACTTGGGATCAAAAGGTGGTGTTTCCAAGAAGAAGTTCTTAGGAACTTGTTATAATTTTGGTGGTGAAGGCCACAAGGCTCATGCTTGCAAGTTGCCAAAGAAGGCTCGTGAGTGATGTCGCGCACGTGGGGTTGTCTCAGGTGGCGGGTCCTAAGATTGATGATGGCAAGAAGACTCCAACTCCGGCTCCTACGCAAAACCCACCGGCTCGTCGAAACACCAACACACAAAATAATAATCCTTATGCAAAATATTATGGGGATAAATGTTTTAGGTGTAACCAACCAAGGCATATTTCCAATAATTGTTCGCAACGGAGGGGAGTTAATATGGTAGAGCGCGATGAGTATGATGATGGGGAGAATGAGGAGGATAGCTAGGTGGTCTATATAGATCCTAATGGAGATGAGGACGAAGGGGACGAGCATGAGTCTTATGTGGTCCGGAAGCTTATGTTGACTGCTCCTGCGGAGGAAGCTAATCCGGAGCGACACAACATTTTCGCACCAAAGGGAAGGTCAATGATTTCGCGGCTATGATAATCATTGATAGGGGAAGCAGTGAAAACCTAGTAGCTCGTGGTTTGGTGGAGAAATTGAAGCTCGAGGTACGCAAGCATCCTACTCCTTACACTGTGGGGTTGATTAACAATGTTGGCACTATCAAGGTACATGAGCAATGTCTTATTCCTTTTTCTATTGGTAGCTATAAGGATGATGCTTTATGTGATATAGTAGATATGATTGCATGCCATTTATTGTTGGGTAGACCTTGGCAATATGATCTTGGTGTTGTGCATAATGGGCGGGAGAATTTTATTTGTTTTACGAAAGATGGGGTTCATTTTCATTTACATGCTTTAAAAAGTGGTTCTAGTGGTAAACCATAAGTGAAACCTATTGTCTCTTTGTGTACTGCCAATGAGTTTATTGAGGATATTGTGTATTCTCCTTTTGTGTTTGCGATGGTGCAAAAAGGAGTATTGGGACAGGTTAGTTTGGTCCCTACATCTTTGCAGTCATTATAGATGAATATCGTGACATTATGCCTGATGAGCTTCTTGCAGGGTTACCTCCCTTGCGTAATATACTAATATTGATTTGGTGCCAGGTGCTTCTTTGCCTAATCTCCCACATTACAGGATGAGTCCCGCAGAACATGAGATTTTGCGTGAACAGGTGGAAGATTTATTGAAGAAGGGTTATATACAAGAAAATATGAGTCCATGCGCAGTCCCGGCTCTACTTATTCCTAAGAAGGATGGTACTTTGCGGATGTGTGTGGATAGTAGGGCAATCAACAAAATTACTATTAAGTACAGGTTTCCGATTCCTTGCTTGGATGACATCTTGGATATGCTTAGGGGTTCCAAGGTGTTCTCCAAAATTGATTTGAAGAGTGGTTATCATCAGGTTCGTGTTAGACCGGGAGATGAGTGGAAGACCGCCTTCAAGACTAAAGAAGGCTTGTATGAGTGGTTAGTGATGCCATTCGGGTTGTCGAATGCTCCTAGTACTTTTATGAGATTGATGCATCAAGTGTTGAAACCTTACAATGGTAAATTTTTGGTGGTTTACTTTGATGATATTTTGATCTATAGCAAGTCGGAGGAGGAGCATATTGAGCAACTTCAGGCAGTTCTGCAAACTTTGAAGGACAATGAATTGTATGTGAATCTCAAAAGTGCAGTTTTATGCTTGATCATTTGTTGTTCTTGGGTTATATTGTTTCTGCAGATGGTATTCGGGTGGACGAGGACAAGGTTCGTGCTATTCGTGATTGGCCTACACCAACGATGGTCAGTGAGGTTCGTAGTTTTCATGGCCTTGCCACTTTCTATTGTCGTTTTATATGGAATTTAGTACTATTATGGCTCCAATTACGAAATGTATGAAGAAAGGGAAGTTTCTTTGGAATGATGAGGCGACAGCTAGCTTTGCTTTGATCAAGGAAAAGTTGTCTAGTGCACCTTTGCTAGTTTTACCCGATTTTTCTAAACCCTTCGAATTGGAGACAGATGCTTCGGTGGTTGGTATAGGGGCTGTTTTGCTTCAAGGCAAGAAGTCGGTTGCTTTCATGAGTCAGAAGTTGGAGGAAGCTAAGCGGAAGTGGACTGTTTACGAGCTTGAGTTCTACGCGGTGGTCCAGGCTATCAAGCATTGGGAGCAGTATTTATTGCAGAGTGAGTTCATTCTTCATACCGATCATGAGGCCTTGAAGTACATGAATGGTAAGAAGCCGCTTAATCGTATGCATGCTCGTTGGGTTGCTTATTTGCAGCAGTTCACTTTTGTTATTAAACACTAGAGTGGATAACATAATAACGTAGCGGATGCCTTGAGTCGAAGGGTCAATTTATTGGTGACAATGGAGAATGTAGTTGTGGGTATTGATTGTTTGAAGGATTTGTATGCGACTGATGATGATTTTGCAGATAAGTGGGCAAGGTGTAGAGATGGGAATCCTGTTGGGTTGTTTTTCTTGCAGGATGGTTTCTTGTTCTATATGGATAAATTATGTATTCCGCAGGGCTCTGTTCGTGAAAGTCTTATTGCAGAGGTCCACAAAAAGGGGCATTATGGGAGAGACAAGATGGTAGAGCTCGTTGCGAAGATGTATTATTGGCCACATCTCCGTCGGGACACACAAAAATTTGTTCAGAAGTGTATGGTTTGTCAGATCAACAAGGGGCAGTCTCAAAATACGGGTTTGTATACCCCTCTGTCAATTCCGAATGGGCCTTGGGAGGATATTTCTATGGATTTTGTGCTTGGGCTTCCGAGGACGCAACGTGCCAATGACTCTGTTTTTGTGGTGGTGGATCGTTTCTCTAAGATGGCTCACTTTATTCCTTGTCGAAAGACTCATGATGCCTCTCACATTGCGGGTTTGTTCTTTAAGGAGGTTATCCGTCTTCATGGAATCCCGAAGTCTATTACATCCGACCAAGATACTAAGTTTCTTAGTCATTTTTGGCGTACTTTGTGGCGTATTTTTCAGATAGATTTGCAGTTTAGCAGTTCTTTTCATCCACAGACAGATGGCCAGACGGTGGTGGTGAATAGGACCATGGGTTCTATGATTCGTTGTTTATGTGGTGAGTATCCGAAGAAGTGGGATTTCGCCCTATCAACGGCTGAATTTGATTTTAACAACATGACGAACCGGATGACGAAGAAGACTCCTTTTGAGATTGTGTATCAACGGCCTCCTAAGTATACTCTTGACTTGATTCCTTTGCCTAGAGTTCTGGGGTATAGTATTGCGGCTGAAAACATGGCGGAGATGATTGATACAGTTCAGACGGAAGTCAAGAAGAACATTGAAGCATCGAATGCCAAGTATAAGGAGATTGTGGATAAGCGGCGTCGTTTGAAGGTATTTGATGTTGATGACTTGGTGATGGTTCATTTGCGTAAGGAACGGATTCCTCAAGGAACGTATCACAAGCTTCATCCCAAGAAGATTGGGCCTTGCCGGATATTGAAGAAGATCAATGACAATGCATATGTTGTAGATTTGCCCGAGGGGTGGAATATTTCTAATATTTTAATGTCGCGGACTTAGTTGAATTCCACCCTGATGTTCCCCTTTATTTGGATATGGATTCGGGGACGAATCCTTTTGAAGTGGAGGCGAATGATGTCGTGCACGTGGGGTTGTCTCAAGGTGGTTCGACAGGAGCAGCCAAGACGAAACTGGGAGCCTTGCAGCAGATTTGGATAGACGGCATGGTGATTCGTGCGACAGAGTTGGACACGGGGCACGACTCGTGCTTACAAGCACGACTCATGAAGAAAACCAGCACGAGTGTTTTTGTTGTCACACCTCATACCACGAATGAAGAAGCAAGGAACGACTCGTGAAGGCGGTCACGAGTCGTGAGGGACGCGATTTCAGAATTCGGTTGTTTCCTAATTTCCTGTTTTGAAGATTTATTTTTGGGCTTTTAGTCTTTAGCTTTTCCAAGTTGTAGGGTTGTGTGGGGAGTATTTATACTTGTTTTAGTTTCTTGAAAACATTAGACCTTTTATCAATTGAATTTCAGTTTGCATCTTGCAAAACCCTTGGTCAATTTTATTAGCTTGCAGAAGATCTTCTTTGGAAGTTCTTGTTATCTAAGGAATCGTGATTCCTTGCAGAAGGTTTTGATTTCGATCAAGCCTTGGTTACTATTCCGCTGTGTTACTTTACATCAGTGAGGCAAACATGGTGGAAGGCATTGCTAGAGACGTGTCCGAGATGCACCTCGCAGTTGTGATTTCCGAGGTGAATTGGTGGGTTCAAACCCAAATCAATGGTGGATTGACACCTGTGCTACTAGACATGTGTGCTCCAATAGAGACATGTTTAGTACCTTTGTTGCTAAGGATGGCGAGAAGCTATTCATGGGGAATTCAGCCACTTTCGAGATCAAAGGTGAAGGAAAAGTGGTTTTGAAGATGACATCCGGGAAGGAGTTGACTCTCAACAACGTGCTTTATGTGCCCGACATCCGGAAGAATTTAGTGTCCGGATCGCTTTTGATAAAGCATGGTTTTCGTATTGTGTTTGAGTCCAATATAGTCACTTTGTCTAAGAGTGGAATGTTTGTAGGTAAAGGCTATGTCAATGATGGTTTGTTCAAGTTAATTGTAATGGTTGTTAAGGCAAAAGCTATTGATACGAATATCTCTTCCGTTTACTTGCTTGAGTCATCTAATTTGTGGCATGCTAGACTTGGTCATGTTAATTTTGATTCTATACGTCGTTTGACATAATCAAATGCTATTCCAAAGTTTAAAGTTGATTGTAAACAAAAATGTGAAACTTGTGTAGAAGCAAAATTAACAAGAAAGTCATTCCATTCAGTTGAAAGACATAGTGAACCACTTGAATTGGTTCACACAGACTTATGTGATTTTAAATCAAAACAATCACGGGGTGGCAATAAGTACTTCATAACTTTTGTAGATGATGGCACAAAGTATTGCTATGTGTATCTTCTAAAAAGTAAAGATGAAGCTATAGAGAAGTTTACCCTCTATAAAAATGCAGTTGAGAATCAATTAAACCGGAAAATTAAGATGCTAAAAAGTGACAAAGGTGGTGAATATGAATCTCCATTTGAAGCAATATGTGCTCAAAGTGGAATTAAACATATAACCTCAACACCTTATACACCCCAACAAAACGGTGTTGCCGAAAGGAAAAATCGGACGTTGAAAGAAATGATGAATGCCATGTTATTGAGTTCGGGATTACCGGATAACATGTGGAGGGAAGCCGTGTTGTTGGCTAACTATGTGTTAAATAAAATACCCCAAAAGAAACAAGACAAAACTCCTTATGAACTATGGCATGGAAGAGTGCCAAGTTACAAACACTTGAGAGTGTGGGGGTGTCTTGCAAAGGTAGTCATACCTCCTACTAAAAAGGTGAAGATTGGACCTAAAACTGTTGATTGCATATTTATCGGATATGCACATAACAGTAGTGCTTATAGATTTCTTGTGTATGAGTCGAAAATTGAAGCTATACACAAAAATACTATAATGGAATTTGTAAACGTGTCGTTCATTGAGAATATATTCCCGTGTAAATCAAGAAATGAGGCAAACTCATCGACTAGGGTAATAGATTCAATAGAAGAAGAACACGTTCAAGATAAAAGTGAAGAAGAAGAGGTGGAACCTCGACGGAGCAAAAGAGCTAGGATTGGAAAATCCTATGGTCCGGACTTTCTAACCTATATGGTAGAAAGTGAACCAAAAAGTTACAAAGAAGCCGTTAGCTCCTCGGAAGGACCTTTGTGGAAGGAAGCAAATTAAAAGTGAAATTGATTCCATTTTGCAAAATCACACATGGGAACTAGTGGACCTTCCTTCGGGAAGTAAACCACTTGGATATAGGTGGATTTTTAAAAAGAAAATGAAAGCGGATGGAACAATTGATAAGTATAAGGCCCGACTTGTAATTAAAGGTTACAGACAAAAAGAAGGCCTAGACTATTTTGACACGTATTCTCCCGTCACGAGAATAATGTCAATAAGAGTTGTACTTGCAATTGCCGCATTGAGAAATCTTGAAATACATCAAATGGATGTAAAAATAGCCTTTCTAAATGGATATTTAGAAGAGGAGATCTACATGGAACAACCCGAGGGGTTTGTTGCGCATGGACAAGAAAATAAGGTGTGCAAATTAGTAAAGTCATTATATGGCTTGAAACAAGCACCAAAACAGTGGCATCAAAAATTTGATAATGCCATGATGCATAGTGGATTTAAGATAAATGAGTGTGACAAATGTGTCTATACTAAAACCACAGAAAATGGCTGTCATTTTGTGTCTTTATGTAGACGACATGCTTATCATAGGAAGTTGTGATAAGATGATCAAATCCACGAAATACATGTTGAATTCGAACTTTGACATGAAAGACATGGGACTTGCGGATGTAATCCTTGGAGTTAAAATTTCTAGAATATCCAACGGACTTGTATTAAGTCAATCTCATTATGTGGATAAAATTCTTGAGAAATTTAGCAAGGATGACAATGGAATAGCGAGTACTCCAATTGACCCAAATCTTCATCTTTCAAAGAATAGAGATGAACCGGTGTCTGAATTAGAGTATTCGAGAATTATCGGAAGTCTAATGTATTTGATGAGTTGTAATAGGCCAGATATTGCTTATACCGTTAGCAAATTAAGCTGGTACACAAGTAATCCTGAAACAAATCATTGGAAGGGTATAGTAAGAGTACTAAGGTACTTAAGATATACTCGTGATTTTAGATTACATTACACTAGACATCCAGCGATGATAGAAGGATATAGTGATGCTAATTGGATATCGGATATCAAAGACTCAAGCTCTACAAGTGGGTATTTATTCACATTAGCAGGTGCAGCTATATCATGGAAATCTTCTAAGCAAACTGTTATAGCCAGATCAACCATGGAATCTGAGTTTATAGCACTAGATAAATGTGGTGAAGAAGCCGAATGGCTACGCCAATTTCTAGAAGATATTCCAAGATGGAAAAAGCCCGTGCCAGTAATTAGTATACATTGCGATAGACAATCTGCGATTGGTAGGGCACAAAGTCATCTGTATAATGGTAAGTCTAGACATATACGTCGAAGACATAATACCATTAAACAACTACTTGCAACTAGCACCATATCTATTGACTATGTGAGATCAAAAGATAATTTGGTGGATCCGCTAACCAAAGGGTTAAGTAAAGAGATAGTTGCAAATTTGACATTGGGAATGGGTTTAAAGCCTCTTGAGAAGTTAAACGCAGCGGAAAACCCAACCTAGTTGACTGGAGATCCCAAGATCTAGGTTCAAAGGGACAACCTAACTGTTAAAAGACTGTAGCGTCACTGAGGGGGTCAACCCTATACTCATTCCTTAAAGTGACATCCCGAGATGAATGAGGTTAAGCCTATGGCTTTTAATGATTCTTATGCGAAGTAAAAAGGGTTACTAAAAAGAATCACCTATGTGAGAAAGAAGTAGAGGCTGCTTCGAGGAGAATTGTGTGAGGCTCAATTCTTAGACCTTCTCACAGAACCAGGCATTGTGATCCAGGGCCATTAATGGACACAGCTATGAGAGCTGAATTGTGTTAGGGAGATACTTGTGTAAAGTATATGATCGGCTACACAAAAAGCTAGCAGTTCAAGGACATCGCGTCTACCGATTAGCGAGTAGAGTAAATATGCTTTTAAAAGGGAAGGTTCAAAGGGAAAACCCCTACCTATCCTATGCTGGTTTTCGACTGCCAGACTTTATCACCTATCCTCATGAATTTCTTTCACGTGGGGGATTGTTGGAAAAATAGTGTGTTTTTGAAGAAAATTAATGGATTAATTTCTAAAGGGTAATTTTGTCAAATTACTTAATTTTGAATGTGTTTGTGTTCTACTCCATGTGAACAAGAAATCAAATATTTATTTGTCCAAAATGGGTTTTGGATGAATAAAATATGAATGCTCAAAGAATGTGATCCACATTTTGCTAATAAAGTTTGATTGTGTAAATCAAAATGGCTTTGACTTTTACTGATATGCTCGGCCGAGCAGAGTGTTGACTCGCCCGAGCATAGCATGACAGAATGACAAAGTTTCTGGAAAGTCATGCTCGGCCGAGGCATATACCTTGCTCGACCGAGCAGATCTTGGGCAAAAGTTTCTGGACAGCCTTGTTCGGCCGAGCTAGCCACATGACTCGGCCGAGCAGATCCTGGGCATTAATGACTGTTTGATTTTCAAAGTGTAACAACCATGGAAATGAATATAAAAACTGAAAATGAGGTTAATATTTTCAGCTTAATGGAGGTTAATTTCGGATCAATTGTGATTAATATCAAATTAAATCCAAAATATTCATTTTGATTCCTAAGGCTTTATAATGGAGATTTTGACAAAGTTTGTAGATAACTTTTTGGAATTTGAGAAGAACACTTCACAGAGAAAACAACTTGATTCCATAATCCTCTTCCATTCTCGTTTGCAGCATCTTGTCTATTTCTTCTTTGGCCTCCTAGCTTGCATAGTAATATCAAGAGGTGATATTGTCCAAGCTCCGTTCAGCTCGCCGGGAACTTTAGGTGCAAAGTGCCCCCGGTCCGCACGTTCTATCCTGGGAGACAAGCGACCCAAGCAAACTCAAGCACACTCGGTGAGGGGTCGAATATGTCTTAAGTAGACAGTGAATTTCATTGGGCTTGTGCATCTTCAACAATAACTTATCATTTGTATTTTCAGTTTATTTTTTATTTATTTTATTTGTAATTTCTGTAATTGTTTCCTCGTCACCTTTTAACATAGATAACTTGATATGGTGTTTATCTTCTAATAAATTGATCAATGTTAGCCAAATTCTTGAAGCGCAGTGTTGAGCAATTTTTTATTTATTATTTTCCAATACTCCGATTATTATCTAATTATATTGAATTTCCAGGTTGCGAATGTTATATTTATTGATTCCCCTGTCCATGTTGGATTCTCCTATGCAACAACGAATGGAGGTTACTATAGCAACGATACAAAAGCAACAAAAGATGCTAGCACATTTCTCATAAAGGTAATGCGAAGATTCTATGCCTCAACTTTACTCTTCTGGCACAAGAAACTACTTTACTCTCCATTATTGCTCAAAAGGTTCTACTTTCCTATGTCTAACTACAGTTATGTTACTCCCTCCTTACCTAAATAAATGTCTTTCTTTTTTTTTGAGATTTAAGGAAACTAGGGAAGGCTACATTTAATAGGACATTTACATAAGCACAGCTAACATCCATGATATTACATTGCAAGTGCACATGTGCATTAAATATTTGGTATAAGTAACTTCATCAGTGAATGTCAACAGTGGTTCTTGGATCATCCTGAATTCAACAAAAATCCACTTTATATTGGTGGTGACTCTTACGGCGGAAAGTTTGTGCCTATGGTGGTCACACATGTTTCAGAAGGTAATTTATTAATTAAATCTAGCTTATTTTATATATGACCTCATTTTATTCTCTGTGATGTGATTGTAGACTACAATTCAAAAAGTCAAATTCAGTAAGATTTATGAGTTTTGTTTGCGTCCTAAAGATAGTGTTGTGCAATCGCAGCGGAAGCAAGAACACAAAACTCAAGAACACACACAAGCAATCAATAGGGAAATCGAAAGAGAAGAAATCAATTTGGGGTTTTGAACTGTTTTTCTATTGATATGTGCTATGATCTCATACTGTTTTACATAGGGTTTACACGCATGTATTTATACCAAAACCCTAGCCCAAAACTAAGACCTTAACCAATAGAAAAGCCCGTAACAAAACCCTCCCCGGCTGGCCTTGAGGCGCACGCCTCAAGGCAAACCAAGCGGCCGCCTGAAAACAACAAAAGCCACGCCTAACTCTCGGAGCTTGAGGCGCCCGCCAGACAAGCTACCAAGCGCCCGCCTCAAAGAAGAACAACAAGGCTCCATCTTCGGTCTTCCATGCGCACGCCACACTAAGAATGGGGCGCCCGCCTCAAGCCAAAGGACCTAGCCAACATAAACGAGCCACATCCAACATTCTCCACCTTGGCGAGTGTTCACCCAAACCAACAGAAGATACAAGGAACCAGCTCGAACCTCCCCCATCTCTAACAGCTAGAGATGTGCAACAAGTCCAAACAATGCTTGAACTTGTCAGTAGTAACCGGCTTCGTCAACATATCCGCAGCATTCTCCGTAGTGTGAACCTTCTCTAGCACAACCTCACCCATATCAATCAACTCCCGAATCTTGTGAAACCGAACATCAATGTGTTTCGACCGTTGATGATAAATGTGATTCTTCGCTAGAAATATCGCGCTTTGACTGTCACAAAGCAACTTCACTCCACCTTGCTCAATGCCCAACTCGTTGACCAAACCCCGAAGCCATAAGGCCTCCTTTGCAGCTTCAACCGCTGCCATATACTCCGCTTCCGTTGTAGACAAAGCAATGATAGATTGGATCATAGATCTCCAACATATGGGTCCACCACCAAGAGTAAACGCATAACCCGTAGTCGACCTCCTCCGATCCAAGTCACCCGCATAATCTGAATCAACATACCCCACAACAGAAAGCTCCACCTCAATAACCTGCTTCTCGCCCTCCTTGCTTTCTGGCACCTTCTCCTTATCATCATGAGTACACTTCAACATAGCCTTTTCATCAAAGACTACATCTCTACTAATCACCACCTTGCTTGACTTGGGATCCCAAAGCTTGTATCCTTTCACACCTGTTTCATACCCGAGAAAGACACACTGTTTTGACTTTGGGTCAAGCTTCGACCGCTCTTCACCAGGAATATGCACATAGGATGGACACCCAAACACCCGGATATCGGTGAAGTCTACCTCATTACCCGTCCATACCTCCTCCGCAAACCTGTTATCCAAAGAGACTCTAGGTGATCTGTTAATCAAGAAACATGCCATACTCACCGCATCAGCCCAAAAGTTCTTTGCCAACCCCGCATTGAATCGTAGACACCTAGCCCTTTCCGCAATAGTTCTGTTCATCCTCTCAGGCACACCATTTTGTTGTGGTGTCTTGCGAACCGTGTAGTGCCTCTTGATCCCATGCTCTTGACAGAACTTCTTGAACTCGCTATCTGTGTACTCTGTCCCATTATCACTCCTCAAACACTTGATTTTCCGCCCCGTTTGATTTTCCACTTCAGCTTTCCACACCTTGAACTTCTCAAAGGTCTCTGACTTGTGCCTCATGAAGTAAACCCAAACCTTCTTCGAAAAATCATCAATAAAAGTCACGGAGTAATAATGTCCTCCTCTAGACTCTGTTCTGACCGGCCCCCACACATCTGAATGAACATAATCGAGAATGCCCTTTGTTGTATGCTTACCCGTCTTGAACTGCACCTTATTCTGCTTTCCAAGAACACAATACTTGCAAAACTCAAGTTTACAAGTCTTCACACCCTTCAACAACTTACGTTTATGAAGTTCCCGCATTCCCCTTTCACCCATGTGACCAAGCCTCATATGCCATAGAAGGGCATCAGTATCGACCTCCGACTCAACAGATGTGACTCCACCTACAACCGTGCTCCCGAGCAACTTGTAAATGTTCTTGGAGCCCTTCTCACCCTTCATCACAACCATAGCACCCTTAACAACTTTCAGTACTCCACCTTGAGCCTTATAGTTCATACCATTAGCATCCAAGGTACCCAATGAAATCAGATTTTTAGAGACCTCCGGAACATGTCTAACATCACATAACGTTCTAACTACACCATCATACATCTTAATTCTTATAGTTCCTATGCCAGCAATTTTACATGTAGCACCATTACCCATAGTAACTATACCAGAATTAACTGACCTGTAGGTATCGAACCAATCACGATTCGCCGTCACATGAAACGAACATGCTGAATCCAGAATCCAAAAATCTGTCGGGTGCTCCATAGCTGATGAAGTCGTGAGCATATCTCCATCCACATCTTCCGAGCAACCTTCAACCACATTGACTGACCTTGAAGATCCTTCCTTGCCTTTACCGTTCCCCCTCTGCGGACAATTCTGCCTCTTGTGCCCCTTCTCCCCACACTTGAAACAATTCCCCTTGTACTTCTTCCTTGACTGAGAACGAGAATTCTGCCTCTGCGAGTTATCCCGGAACTGAGATCTCCCACGTTCCTGATTTTCCTTCACAAATAACCCCTCACCCGCAGGTTCATCAACGGACTTCTTCCGTTTATGAAACGCTATAAGAGCATCTGTGACCGGTTGCAATTCCAGAGTCTCCTTCCCCCACGTCAACGTAGTAACAAGGTTTTCGTATGTTGAAGAATTGGGCAACGAATTCAACAGCATCAAAGCCTTGTCCTCATCCTCGAACTTCACCTCCACCCTAACCAAATCGTTGAGAATTTGATTAAACGTGTGTATATGAGATTCTAGGTCAGAACCCTCTACCATCTTAAGCCCATACAGCCGTTGCTTAAGATGTAATTTGTTCGAAACTGATTTCGACAAATATCTAGCCTCCAAAATCTCCCAAACCTTCGTCGGTGATTCCTCATCGATCACGTGATACACCACCTCATCTCCAAGACACTGCCGTATAGACGATACAGCCCGCTCTTGCAATTCCTTCCATGGACCTTCTTCGATATCATCAGGTTTATCCGGATATCGAAGAACCTTTCCCAAGCCTGCTTGAATCAAGAAATCCTTCACCCTCCGTTGCCACAATGCAAAGTTTCCATGACCATCAAACTTTTGAACGTCGGACTTCACGGTGATAGAATTCCCCCCAGACATCGCAACCGTGCTCTGATACCAGTTGTTGTGCAATCGCAGCGGAAGCAAGAATACAAAACTCAAGAACACACACAAGCAATCAATAGGGAAATCGAAAGAGAAGAAATCAATTTGGGGTTTTGAACTGTTTTTCTATTGATATGTGCTATGATCTCATACTGTTTTACATAGGGTTTACACGCATGTATTTATACCAAAACACTAGCCCAAAACTAAGACCTTAACCAATAGAAAAGCCCGTAACAAAACCCTCCCCGGCTGGCCTTGAGGCGCACGCCTCAAGGCAAACCAAGCGGCCGCCTGAAAACAACAAAAGCCACGCCTAACTCTCGGAGCTTGAGGCGCCCGCCAGACAAGCTACCAAGCGCCCACCTCAAAGAAGAACAACAAGGCTCCATCTTCGGTCTTCCATGCGCACGCCACACTAAGAATGGGGCGCCCGCCTCAAGCCAAAGGACCTAGCCAACATAAACGAGCCACATCCAACAGATAGGTCTTATGTTGGCAATTTCATTTCTCCCTTAGCTGACCATATGTTATACTCTAGTAAATTTTTTAATCCCATATAATTAATCAAACTTTTGAATTTTAGACAACATATTACTCGTGTAAAAGATAAGTTTCAAATGCTGAATGCAATCAACTCATTTGATTAAATTGCTATGTTAAACTTTAATCAATTACTTAATTAATTTGTTTTAATTCTTGTATAACGTACTGATCTTTCACATGCTACATTTCATAGCTATTGACGCTGGTCACATGCCAAATACAAATCTCCAGGTAAGTTATCATACATAATTAAAGATAGAGCAAGAAGTTGTTGCAATGTCATTGTGAAGTTTTATTGCAAAATTTTGCATTTTGAGCATGCTATTTCTCTTACACTGCTAATGTGCTCGACAATTAATTGTATTATCACATGATGTAGTAGCTGGCTGCTACTAGTTATCAATTTGAATTGAATTGGTTAATACAAAAATACGTTTCCAAAAAAATGAGAATTAATTTATTCTATTAATGCAAATAGATGTTTTTAAAAACCATCTCCATACAAAATAGAATGGAGCATTTTAAAACATCATAAAACTCTTTCGTAAAATCTAGGGAGAAACGCGTTTCTCCATAAGTTATGGAGAAACGGGTTACGGGTATCCAGAACCTTTTGAAAGGATATCCAGAAACTTTTTGTATTGGCCATGACCTTGTCCTATGGTTGCCACGGATATCGGTCTCAAAGGTTACGGATATCGAGAACCCTTTGAAAGGATATCCGAAGCTTATGAAAGTGATATCTAGAAACCTTCAAAATGATATCCAGAAACTTTCAAAATGTTTACGGATATTCATTTGATGGTTTACGGATATACATTTGAAGGTTTCTGGATATCCAGAATCCTTCAATAAGCAATTTCTGGTCTTGGCCTTGGATTTGGCTTCAAATCTATTTTTTCTGGATATCCGCCCAAAGGCTTCTGGATATCCGTTCCAAAGCTTCTGGATATCCAGATCCCTTTGAGACTGATATCCAAAAATTTTCTTCTGGTTATCAAACGTATAGCTTCTGGCTATTAAAAACGCGTTTCTCCATAGTTATGGAAAAACGCGTTTCTCAGCAGACCTACTCAAACTCTTTTGCCATTTGAACGAAAAAAACTAGTCAAATTAAAAAGAATTCAACGTGATTCACTTAGGCTATCTACAATGGAGGATTGAATTGTGGGATGAAATGGATTTAAGGTGGATGGAATGGTGCAATGGGTGGTTGAAAGAGGGGTAAATGAATTGGCTGAATTAAAAGTTTCATCCGGGTTGAAAGGTTTTTTGTTTTTTTTTTTTTAATAAGACACGTGTCATCGTGTAATTGGCCTAGGCATGGCGAGTGCACCTCACACCCCGGCTAGGCGCGTGAGGTGCATTGATTTTCCTCTTTTTTTTTTTGTTTTTCCCGGATGTGACAAGTGGCAGCTTCTTATTGGTCTGTTGGACAATTGTGTAGGCTTCTCAAGAACTTAACGAAAAACATGACAGAAAATGATAACGGAGATTGGAAACAAACAAAATTAAGTCGAGTCTTGTATTAAATACAATCTCCGTAAGAAGTTATTGCCCCGCACAGGTGCTTACGGTTTGAATGGCAATCTTCTAGTAAGATAAAACGACTTACAAGTAAATGATAGGAGCACTCCAAATCAATTACTCTAACGAACAACACTTTGTTTTGAACTTTGGACTTTGAAGGATTGAATGTATCAATATGCAATGATTTGGGTATGTTTTTCTATCTTACTAGAGGGTAGGGAGACTCAAATGACTGTGTGTGTAAATTGAAATTCGGAGGGGAAGTATATAAAGAGAGTCAAAGGGTTTGGTGGCTTTTCCCTTGAAAAGTCACAACTTTTCGGGTATAACAGCATTTGCACGGCCGTGTCCAATGAACTGCACGGCCGTGCAAGGCAATATGCACGGTCGAGTTCAAGGCTCAGCACGGTCGAGTGGCAAGCCAAGGCACGGTGCACGGCCGTGTCCTAGACACGTGCACGGCCGTGCAAACACTTCTTCAGCCTGCTCGTCAGCCCTTTAGCCACAACAAGTCCACCCCAATTTTGGGACCAACCCAAATCAAACTTTGACCCAATATTTAACTCTTGTTAAGTTACAAAAGACTTTATCATTAATTCTCATTCACCCTAAATGGTTTTGAGACATTAAATGAGTTATATATAATCTACAACAGATGTAGATTACCATTTGTAACTAGTTCCGTTAACACATAACGAACTTCCGTTAGAAACTAGATCAACGTTAAGTTAAACTTAACTTTCCGTTATCCATTTTCAACAATCCCCCACATGAATGACAATTAATGCATGTATGCAATTTCGTCCAAAGTTCCGGCGAACTATTATTACATCGGGATAGATAGCTTGTGGCCTTGAATCTTCCCTAGTGAAATATTATCGGATATACTAGCCATTTGGTAGCGAGTCGCTTTGAACCAGTGACTGTCGGATGTATACCAAGACAATAATACTCACATAATAATAGCTCTAACAATTGTTGTTCTCACATTTTTGTCCATTTTGGCCATGGACCGTATCTCATTCATAAACGTTCATTTAGAGGCGGCCTTATTACCTCTCGCTTTATATAGGTGATTCTCACTATAAGGAGTATCATGCACTACTCCACCCGTAGGTATAGAAATCATTAAAAGTTTTCTCAACTTATCCTCACCACTGCTGCATGTGCTAGTACTTGGACGTTCTGGGAATGAGTATTCAACATCTCTAGGTTAATAAACCGAGTTGTTGTTTCCAAGTAACTCTACTAGAACTTATAACTTGGTTGTCTCATTGAACCAAGGGCCTGGGATCTCCATTTCTCAAGGTTGAGTGTCCGCTATAAGTTCTTTTGTTGTGGGTTTTTAAACCCATTCCCCTTAAAAGTTTATACAGTTGATCTTTATTACTACCCTTAGGTAGACGGATCCAATTTTGACTTCACATGGCTAGTTGTGACAGTCGCATTTTGAGATCAATTGTACTATGGTAGTGTGTATAAGACCATTATGTCTAGACTTACCATGACGTTCTACACCTTTTCCTATTTTTCATTGTCGTCACAATGCCTTAGGTCATGTAGACACAAGCTTATTCCACGAAGGAATAACTTTCAAGACCATTCAACTTACATAGGAATTGTAATCTTTTAATCATAAGTATATCCTTAAGTACACCAAGTACTTATGATTATAATATTCCAGTGATTGATTACAATTACAATTAGACCTTTAGTCTATCTAGAATGATCAGTCCCTTCGAGTGATCAAATTCTTCTATCGATCAGTTTCTTCAAGTGGTTATTATCTCTGTACCGTTCAGACTTCCCAAGTATTCAGTATCTCTAAGTGGTTTGACCTCCTTAGAGTCTACCTTTCAGAGATCTACTTTACAGAGATTACCTCTCAAGAATCTACCTTACTAGAGTACACCTCTCAAGAATTTATTCGAACTTTCGAAGTACTTTTTCAAGATAATGGGATTGTGAAGGAACTAATCCTTCAGATGATCTAGAGATCTTTATCTCTAATATAACATCGGCTAATCCCATATCTTTCATGTCAAAGTTCTTCTTTAACATGTCTTTGGTATTCATGATCAATTCATGACTACCATTGTTATCCACGTAAGGACAGACTATTAACAAATGATTCAGATGTTCTTTTAATGTATGTAGACACATTTGTCACATTCATTAATCTTGAATCCATTTGATAACATAGTTCTATCGAACTTCTTATGCCACTGTTTAGTTGCTTGTTTAGTCCATATGAATACACAAGTAGATCCAACACGGTTGTGCGACATAGAACGCTCTGTTGTGTCATTTTGGATAATCTTGCATGAATCATAATGTCCTTTTGACAACTATCCTGGCTTTCTACTTATCAACAGATCCATAGGCTTTATACTTCTTTTTAAGAATCCAATTGCAACCTAATGGTTTGCAACTTGGAGGGAGATCTACCAATTTCCAAGTATTATTAAGCATTATGAATCTTTATCTCATTGTTAATAGCCTCTTTCCAGAACGAACTATCCGGACCAGATAACGCTTCCTTAACTTGATTCTGATTCGTTTTCCAACATAAATGATAGAAAATCAGGACCAAAAGACTTTTCCACTCTTGCCCTTTTACTACGTCTAAGTCCTTCATCCTTAACTTTGAGATGGACCGTTTGTAGTCTAATGTTTAAAGGTTTCATCCTTGGCATATCTAGTTTTGCAACCCAATGGTTCGCATAGGAAGATCAACCATCTTCCAAAATAGAATAGGATGCATTTGTCCTTCAACTGTATCTTGGTTTTTCTTCTTATTAAGAAGACCACCACCGTTTCTATAAATTTTCTTATTAAAATTTATGCATTTCTGTCATTTCAAGAAAGTATATTCTCAAAGAATATAACATGTCTTGCTTAAGTATTTCTACTTTAGCCGAATACCCCCACAGTTTAGGTATTTATAAAACATCTTACGAATACTTCAAATTCGTTAGGAGTTTTTATCATCAAATAACTTCCACATATATGATGATCCATTCTTTTAATCGTTAACGGTTTAACGGTTTACATTAATACTAGAAGTTCATATCAATAGAACTTATGTATTTAGCTTGTACCCCCACACTTGAGGTGTACCTCCACATATCAAATATTTTATGAATGTCCTAATTCATATTTAATATTTTCTTTTATGTGGAGTCATTTCATTGTAATAACCAAGTTATCTACAATGTCTTTCATCTCCTTGAGATGAACCGACGACATAGTCATATCTATGTTTAAGTGAGGTCTCTTCAACCATTTTTCCCCGGTTGAAGAATACTGTATTGCCAATGGAAACGTAATCCATGGTTTTTGGGTCCTATCTTAACCTCTTTAGGTTTAGATATTTCTACCTTTTATAGGTATACCCACATAAGACGGAACTTATCAATAAGGAGTTCACCATCTCCTTAAAAGTTCTATCTTCCTTTTTCAATTGATTTGAGTGTGTAAGAAGCTTTCGTTTGATAAATAAGTGTCAGCGTCCCAACAATTATTTTCCAAACGGTACTACTTACTAACCACCTCTATCACTTCGAAACTCTTAATTGTTCATTAAGATGAATCACAAACCTTATTGTTTACTTAAAACTTTAAGGTTTTACCTATTACTTTTCCAAAAGATGAACTTTGCTTTATCAAATGCAATCATTAATAGAAGTAAATAACTATCTATTTACTATTTCTGGTTTGAACTGATTTCTACAAAAGAAATCGCAATTGATTTGCGAATCAAACTTCATCTTAGGTAGTAATTTTAAATTAACTCGTCGACTTAGTGAATTTAAATTTACTTAACCTAATTGAACATGCCATAACAATTGGAACACTTCAAACCAAGTAAATAAAATTTGAAATTTTATTCTTCGCACTTAGGCGGATAAACAATTACAATTTAAGTTAAGGAGTCCTTCAACAAGGTACCCTTTACTAACACAATAACCACATTTGGTCTATTCAATCTTATGCCCCTAGGCTAAGTTGATCAAAGTCCAATGGAACATTTCTATCTTCGTTCACATTGGCTTGAAGAGGGTTTCCATCTTGGTTGTTGATTCTAGGATGTCGACATTCCCTAGCCACATGCCCGGGTTTGCCACAATTAAAACAACTTCCTTTGACCTTCTTGGCGGTCCTCTTCACTTTCCCGGTTTTCTTTCTCTTGTTTCCGGTACTTCTTTCCACCAAGTTCACTTTCGGTCTTTTAGTCACAATACACATAGCATTGTGCATCTCGAGAAAGTCCCAAAGTTCTCTCGCGGTCTTTAAGCCACAACACACCTTGTATTGTGCGTAATCCAAGCCATTAAGAATATAATTGCGACACAAGAAATCGCTGTGATTCCAAGTATCCAATTCATTCTTTGCTTTGGATTCATCCTCGTCGGATATCAATGGTGGATATTCCCAAAGAAAATGCACCAATTTTAATGTTGTCAAATAGACCAACATTTCCTGTTGCCACCTTTTAAAGTTCATCCCGGTAAGAATACCCGGTCTTTCCGCATGTACGAACACATGAGACGGAGGGAGAGCATTAAGAGGTGCAACCCTTGAGGTTGTACGGGAAGGAGGTTTCTTACCATGAACCGGGTGAGACGGTGTAACATTGTTGAACTTAGCGTCACCTTGAGAAGGAGGCGTCACATTCCCTTGACTTGATTCTGTGGAGTCTTTCTCGTTTGCCATCTTGAAGATCTTGAAGAAGCGTAAATAACTTCTTACGATTGTTGGACAATTGTGTAGGCTTCTCAAGAACTTAACGAAAAACTTGACAGAAAATGATAACGGAGATTGGAAACAAACAAAATTAAGTCGAGTCTTGTATTAAATACAATCTCCGTAAGAAGTTATTGCCCTCGCAGGTGTGCTTACGGTTTGAATGGCAATCTTCTAGTAAGATAAAACGACTTACAAGTAAATGATAGGAGCACTCCAAATCAATTACTCTAACGAACAACACTTTGTTTTGAACTTTGGACTTTGAAGGATTGAATGTATCAATATGCAATGATTTGGGTATGTTTTTCTATCTTACTAGAGGGTAGGGAGACTCAAATGACTGTGTGTGTAAATTGAAATTCAGAGGGAAAGTATATAAAGAGAGTCAAAGGGTTTGGTGGCTTTTCCCTTGAAAAGTCACAACTTTTCGGGTATAACAGCATTTGCACGGCCGTGTCCAATGAACTGCACGGCCGTGCAAGGCAATATGCACGGTCGAGTTCAAGGCTCAGCACGGTCGAGTGGCAAGCCAAGGCACGGTGCACGGCCGTGTCCTAGACACGTGCACGGCCGTGCAAACACTTCTTCAGCCTGCTCGTCAGCCCTTTAGCCACAACAAGTCCACCCCAATTTTGGGACCAACCCAAATCAAACTTTGACCCAATATTTAACTCTTGTTAAGTTACAAAAGACTTTATCATTAATTCTCATTCACCCTAAATGGTTTTGAGACATTAAATGAGTTATATATAATCTACAACAGATGTAGATTACCATTTGTAACTAGTTCCGTTAACACATAACGAACTTCCGTTAGAAACTAGATCAACGTTAAGTTAAACTTAACTTTCCGTTATCCATTTCCAACAAGTTCGAATTTCGAAATTTTTTTTTTATCCCAAATCTTTGAGGTTAATTATCACCTAGTAAATTATTTTTTTTTTAATTTTTTTTTTCACCAAAATTCATCTTTTTTTTTTCCCTACAAAATGATATAAGTTTCATTTGATTTGGACACAAAAAAAAAACACTCATTTTTCAATTTGAGCTTAATTATCACCTAGTAAATTAATTTTTTTTTAATTTTTTTTTTCACCAAAATTCATCATTTTTTTCCCTACAAATTGATATAAGTTTCATTTGATTTGGACACAAAAAAAAAAAACACTCAAAGTGATGGGGTATAAAATGATGAGTTGAAGGGAGTTGAAATTTAATTTAATTTAGTTATTGTAAGGGGTTAAATGAAATGGGTAGATGAAATATTAGGTGGATGAGAAAAAGTGTAAAAAGTGTTGGATGAAATGGGAAGGTGGTATGAAACCACTGTGAGTAGTCTTACGATTTGAGGCCCATTGAGAACTAAAGTGCTTTTACCCCCTCTCCCTTCAAAAGGTTTGTTAATATTTTTATTAATTTTTTTACAATAAACATGTTAATGGTATAATGGTTTGTTGCAGAATACTTTCATTTTAAGGGAATAAACTCCAAATTATATACATATATACATATATATATATATATATATATATATATATATATATATATATATATATATATATATATATATATATATATATATATATATATATATATATATATATATATATATACATATATGTATATATATACATATATATATATATATACATATATATGTATATATATATATACACATATATATGTACATATATGTATATATATATATACACACATATATATATATATATATATATATATATATATATATATATATATGTATACATATATGTATACATATATGTATACATATATATATGTATACATATATGTATACATATATGTATACATATATATATGTATACATATATGTATACATATATGTATACATATATGTATATATATATATATATATATATATATATATATATGTATATATATATACATATATATATATGTATATATATGTGTATATACATATATATATATATATATATATATATATATATATATATATATATATATATATATATATATATATATATATATATATATATATATATATATATATATATATATATATATATATATATATATTGCTTGTGGGTTAGTATATTGGTATTAGAGCCTTTTGGGGAGTGGTATTAGTGCAAAGATTTCTTAATTTTGTATTTCTTTCGTCGGGTAAGATTGATTCTTTCTTTAAAAGGAGATTTAGATACTCATTAATTTATTATCCTAGGTACTAGAAACAAAGTTAAGAAATTAATGTACTTATACTAAACCTTTTTTGGCTTAATGTTTAAACATTTGCTATCTATAAAAAATAAAAATAATAATAAAGATTATTTTAAAAATAATTCTGAATTAGAATATGCAGAAACTGAAGAAAAGCTTAAAGCTTGGGAGATGCCTTATTTCCCGCCTGATGGTATTTGGCAAATAGACACTTTTGATTTTCATTCTAAAAAAGTTATTAAAACAGTTCAAAGAGCTATTTCTATAAAGGATCATTATGAGGTAATACATTTATTCAATAAAGAAGTGTTTAGATTTAAAATTAAATATAATTTTTTACATATTGGATTGATACAGGTCTCATTAAAACCCTTAACAAGAGAAGGTCTAAATGCATGTTTAATGGTTGCACTAAGAGACTATAGGCATTTAAAATTTGATGCATCATTATTAGGACTTATTGAAACAAGTCTACGCAATGGACCAATATATTTTAATTGCTTTCCTGATTTCCCCGTTTCTCTAACCGATGAAAATCTATTAGATGTACTTACACTTAATGTAGAATCAAAAGGTTATGATATGGAATGAAATAATGAACATGTTGGAATATCTTATAAAATTTATTACAAATTACTCAATACTTTAATTCCAAAAGCTAAAATAAATAGTAAAAAAGGTATCACTACTTTTCTAGAAACAAATCTAGATAAATCTCATACAATGACTCTAAGAGTTATATCTTGTAAACATATTGAGTTGCCAGCTGTTTGGACACTTACTTCGACTGCTCCCCCCGAGCCTCTAGAAAATAGACAAATAGAACAAATTATTCAGACTTCAGAAGGAGATGTTGAAGTTACTTTTGCTAACAGCGGAAGAAAAACAAATTTTAAAATCACAAAATTTTCTAGATATCCAAGTAGAAGATCTACTTCATCTAGGTATTCAGAAAGTGAAGTACCTTATAAAGGAAAGGAAAAGAAAAGGTTGAAAATTTAATATTTGAAGAAATTAAAGAATCCTCCCAAACTATCCCTCATGGGATAAACCAAGAATAAATTAAGCCTATAGCATCTTCTCCAACACTTTCGAACATGAATTTTACTATTAATCCAATAGCAAAAGAATTTCAATATGATAAAAAAGAAATAAATAAAGAATTTCTCCAAGAAAAATATAAAGATTTTAGAACATGGTACTTTCAAAATCACAATTAAGAAGAATTAATAAACATAAAAAATGAATATTATAAATTCATTAATTCACAAAAAAATAATTATTCTTTTTGTTGAATGGTATACAAATATTTATTCCCAATACTCATATAAAGAAATATATACTATTGAACAACATTTTAAAACTTGGGAAACATTAGAAGGAGAAAAAATTAGATCTATCCATACACCACCAAAAAAACCTTAAAATTGATGATTTAGAAGCAAATGCATTTTTTCCCATTTAAATACTAAAAGTGAAGATATAAATAAAATAATTAAACAAAATAATTATAATAATTTATGTATGCAAACAATGAATAAACAATTAGAAAGAACAGAAGATAAAGAGTGCGTCTGGGGAGAAACGCGTTTCTCCGTCACGTATGGAGAAACGGGGCTTGTTATGTCGCGCGACATAAGTAGCCAGTTTCTGGATATCCTTTACAAAGCTTCTGGATATCCAGAAGCTTTGAAATGGATATCCAGAAGCTTTGTAAATTACAAAGCTTCTGGATATCCAGAAGCTTTGAAATGGATATCCAGAAGCTTTGTAAAGGATATCCAGAAAAAATATTTGGTTTCTGGATATCCTTTCCAAAGCTTCTGGACATCCTTTTCAAAGCTTCTGGATATTGGCTAGGTATGTCGCGCGACATAACAAGCCCCGTTTCTCCATGAGCGACGGAGAAACGCGTTTCTCCCCAGATTTTGTGGAAGATAAAAGGAAAAATATAAAAATACAAAAATCACAAGAGCAACCAAAAGTTCTAACTACTCAAATTTCATTAGTTAAACATCCATTAAGTATGGGTAATAAAGATTTTTCATTTAGTTCTAAATTAGAAGATGAATTTATTAATTCATTAACAAAAAAATTACAAGATCTTAATTTAAAAGATAAACAATCCAAGTTATTAATCAAAATGAAAATCAAGATGAAGATTATAGTGATTCAGATATACATGAATTAGAAAATAAATTCACAACACAATTAGAAATTAATAAATTAGGAACTCAAAAATCACAAATTCCCCAAGCTACTAGTAGATATTACTACCCTATGCCTACACCTGTTGATATAACATATCAGCAAGACAGTTTGTCTGGTAAAACTTATTATAATCCTAAAGCTATATATGAACACAAAATCTAGGGAGAAACGCGTTTCTCCATAAGTTATGGAGAAACGGTCCCGACATGTCGCGCGACAATGAGCTAGATAGCCAGAAACCTATGAAAGTGATATCCAGAAACCTTCAAATGAATATCCAGAAACCTTCAAAATGTTTCTGGATATACATTTGAAGGTTTTTGGATATCCAGCACCCTTCAATAGCAATTTCTGGATATGGCCTAACACATTTCTGGATATGCACCTAACGAGTTTTACGGATATGCACCTAACGGTTTACGGATATACATTTCACATCCTTCGGCTATCAAATACAAAGCTTCGGATATCAACTGCAAAGCTTACGGCTATCAAATGCAAAGCTTACGGATATCCGAAGCTTTTGGTCTTGGCCTTGGGTTTTTTTTTTTTTCGGATATACATTTCACATCCTTGGCTATCAAATACAAAGCTTCGGATATCAACGCAAAGCTTCGGCTATCAAATGCAAAGCTTACGGATATCGAGGAAGCTTTTGGTCTTGGCCTTGGGTTTTTTTTTGGTTATCAAATGTAAAGCTTCTGGCTATGAAAAACACGTTTCTCCATAGTTATGGAGAAACGCGTTTCTCAGCAGACGCACTCATATATGAATGGAATATAGATGGCATGACAGAATATCAAATATTAAATTACGTGCATAGAATGATTATGTATTCTACAGCTTGCAAAATAAATGGAAATTCTGATACTAATAGAGCAAAACTAATATCTACCGGATTCATATGACAACTCAAAGGATGGTGGGATAATATTCTCACACCACAACAACAATTTGAAATATTAAATGCTACTAAAGTTATTAATAATAGAGATACAAGAACACAACAAATAATAAGCACTTCCCAAGAGGATGTAGTTTACACGTTAATTCAAGCAATCATTTAACATTTCATAGTGCAACCCCTCCAACTGATGCATAAAGGAAAAGAACCTCTAATGAATTTAAGATATCCAACTTTAACCCATTTAGATGGTATAAAGATGTATTCTTTACAAATGTAACATTAAGAAATGACGCTAATACATCATTTTGAAAAGAAAAATTTATTTCAGGATTAACACCTTTATTTGCAGAAAAAGTAAAAGCCAGAATAAGAAATAAATATGGAAATAATATTCCTTATGATAAATATACATATGGAGAATTATTTGCTGAATGTACAGATGAAGAATTAGCTATTTGTAATGATTTAAATCTTAAAGGTCAATTCCAAAAATAAAGACTAACTAGTCGTATGGAATTAGGAGAATTTTGTCATCAATTCGCATATAAAATTCCTCAAACAAAAATACCTTGGCCCATAAAAAAATTTAGAAAAACGTTTCAACCTAAAAGAAAATATAATAAATATAGAAAACCAAAATCAAAAGAAGAACCAACTCATTCTAATACTTCTAATAAAGTAGGTAGAAATAATCCTAAATGGAAATCAAAAAATGATATTGTTTGTCATAAGTGTGGAAAAATTGGTCATTATGCAAATAGATGTCGGGTAAAGAAAGATACAAGAATTAAAAAATAGTGAAGACCTGAAAAAGGTATATGTCAGACATTATTAAGACCAGAAAAAGAAAATACTGAAGACTCTTCTAGTGATATTGAAAATGAAATGATGAATATTAACATTGATGACAAGACAAGTTCAGTTCAGAAAATACATCAGATGGATGTGATGGAAATTGTAGTAGTGAAATAGATTATTATAAATCAATTTTACAAATGAATGGTTTAAGTGTAAATAATTTAACTAAAAATCAAACTTTTATGTTGGATCTTATAGACAAAATTGAAGACCCAGAAGAAAAGAGAAAAAATTAGAAAACTTTGAAAAACAACCAGAAACAGATCCATTAAAACGAAATCAATTAAATTACTCATTGAGAGAGGTAATATTGAGAGAGGTAATAGACAGATTTGAAGATACATCATCAAGAGAATCAACGATACAGGAATTATAAAAAGAAATAAATCAATTAAAAATAGAAATAAAATAGTTAAAAAATAAAATTGAAAATATAGAAAAGGGAAAAATACTATCTACAATAACAGAAGTTAATCAAAACACAAACAAAATAAATAATGAACAATGTTGAATTAAATCTTAACAAAAAAATAATCTAAATGACTGAAATAAAATGAAATAGAGAATAGAAGTTTCGGCTCAGGCCCAAATATCATTTTTCTTCCGAAAGCCAGTCAAAATCCAAGGCACCGATCCAAAGTATTGCAGAGAAATTATAGCAGCACAATAGTCCCAAAACTCAGCCTAAAAACCCCAAATTTCACCCTTATCCGGTCACTGTCCGATAGCCTAGTCCTCAAGAAAAACCACACCCACACCCAGAGATTGCCTTGTCAAGCAACATACACATGCACTGCTCACAATGAAAACACACAAAATCAAATCAAACTTAAAAGTAGAGTGAGAGATACACCTTATCAGTGAAACAGATAAACAACCTCAATCTGAATCAAACTTCCAGTTAATCTCTCCAACTCTTTAAAGCACCAGAAAGAAACCCTAAACATAGTGTAAATTGCATAGCAGTGCTCGTGTTTATACTTGTGTATTGTGACTGCAAAAGAAGGGTGTGGGGGTTTAAATAGAGGTTGAGGGACATAAGAGATAAGGGAGAAGAATACCAGATTGAAGATAAAGCTTACCGAATCAGAGAATTCGAATCAAGAGCGCAAGAGAAGGAACTCCGTTGCGCAATAATCGGGATGAGAATGACGCAACAAGCGTGATGAGAATTAACGCCAAGTCAAAGTCTTTCTCCTCTAATAACAACGACTGGACTTGGAATTAGGGATTGGGCTAACCATATTGGGGGTACTTATTTGGACTTTGGCTTAACAAAAAATAACATTCTCCACCTTGGATCTAGTGCCTATTCATGACACACTGGTGCAATTAACGATGCACTCATAAGACACACTTACTGGGTATAATCATCACCGCCTTAGCCTTCACACTTGATCCAACACACAGTAGAACAAATTACCGAAGGCAAAATCTAGTTCCTACCATGAATATAGAAAAGAAACTAGACACCCCCACTTACACAAAGTTAATAAGAGGATTTTTGGGAAAAAATATCACAAGCATCAACACGAGTTATTAAAGTTCAAAATTTTCAAACAATTTAAAAAATTTGAAACAAGCAAACATTTAGTTCCCATATCAGCAGGATTAAAATTGGTGTCAATTTTTTCAAGATAAACAACATTTTTAGCAACCACATCACGAATGAAATGGTACTTAACATCTATATGTTTAGTTCTATCATGAAAAATAGGATTTTTAGCCAACTGAATGTCAGATTGACTATCAGAAAATACTATCACTTTGTCATTTAGAAAACCAATTTCAGAAATTAAACCTTTACGCCATATAACCTTTTTATAGCCTCAGTTATAGCCACATATTCGGATTTTGTAATAGACAGTGCCACAATCGGCTGTAACTGAGATTTTCAACTAATATAACAACCACATGAGGTAAAAACATATGAAGTGGTAGATTTTCTATTGTCCCTATCATTGACATAATTAGAATTAACATAACCAACCAATAGTATTCGAGTATGGTATATTTTTCATTTGATCTAGCTCAAAGTCATTTTAGGGGCACTACTCTTTACTAAGAACAAAATGTGAAGCAAGCGGAGTATTAACAGACTTAGCATCTTTCATAGAGAATTTACTAAAAATATTTTCAACATATGAAATTTGGTTCAAGTAAATAATAGATAAATCACGGTCTCTGATTATATTAATGTCAAGTATCTTACTAGCATCACCGAGGTATTTTATGACAAATTTAGCACTTAACCAATTTCTAACATTCTCTACGGATTTAAAATAAGGGCTAATAAGAAGCATATCAGCAACATATATAAGCAAGAAAACGGGCACATTTGTATCATTTTTGAAATACAAAAAATAATTATAAGCACTCCACTGGAATTTTAAATCTAGCATGCATTTATCAAATTTCAAATTTCACATTTCGAGAAGAATATTTTAACCCATATAAAGACTTTTTAAGCAGACACACATAATCATGACAAGTATTATCAACATAACCCTTCGACTGCTTCATATAAATCTTTTCATCAAGATCACCATTCAAAAAAGCAAATGTAACATCCATTTGCTTCATTTCCCAGTTAAACTGAGCTAGCAAATCAAACATAATCCTAACAGTTGTGAATTTAACATGAGCAAATATTTTAGTGTAATCTATACCTCTTTTTTAAGTAAAACCTTTCGCTACAAGTCTAACTTTAAATCTAATAGAATCGGCAAGAAACAATTGAACTATTTCTCGGTCTAGTTACTAAAGTGGACCACTAAAGTCCAAGTATCATTAACATGCAAAGAATTCATTTCATCATTCATAGCATCGATACACTCATTCTTGTTAAAAAAATTTAAAGCTTCATTATAGGTTTTAGGCTCAGAATTTTCTAAAGATTCAAACACGCTAAGTATAAATGAAGTCATATCAAAATCATCAAAATGGGCAGGTTGCCTAGATATGCATCTAGTTCTATCACTACTAAGTTGGTAATCAGTCAAAGCAGACAACTCATTATGATCATTTTCAATATCATTTTTCTCATTCACAACAATAGGATTATAACCGGGAGGAGTCTCATTTTCAGGTGGTGCAACATGCTCATTAAAAATAACAGGAATATGCACATAATAGTGCTCCACCATATTTGAAGCAGGGGGAGGGGGAGGCACATTATTCAACCAGGGAAATTCAGTTTCATTAAACACAACATAACGACTAATGATCACTTTGAAACCCGATTCCTCTCTTACCCATAATCTATAACCCTTAACACCCTCCGGGTACCCCAAGAAAATGCACCTCATAGTCCGAGGTTTAAGTTTATCATTTTTTCTATAGGTATACGCAACACAACCAAAAATCCTCACATTTGCATAATCAACAAATTTCCAGAAAAAATAGCTTCAGGGTATCTACCATTTAAGGGGACAGAAGGAGACTAATTTATAAGATAGGTAGCATTCATAATGGCCTCACCCCAAAAATGTTAGGACAAGTGAGAAAAGCATGGTTCTAACTCTTTCTAATAGGATTCTATTCATACGTTCAACAACATCATTTTGTTGCGGTGTATAAGGCACAGTCTTATGCCTTCTAATCTCATTATCAAGGCAAAATTTATTAAACTCATGATTGCAAAATTCAAGTCCATTATCAATCCTAACCAATTTGATTTTCTACCTGTTTGATTTTCAATCATGACTTTCCAAGTTTTGAAATTATCAAAAGCTTCAGATTTTTGTTTCATTAAAAACTCTCATATTTTATGAGAAAAGTCATCAATAACAGATAATAAGTATCTATTACCACCTTGAGTGGCCTCACTCACATCAACATGCAAATACTCAAGAATTTCTTTAGTAGAAGAACAATTGGGAATAGGGGGATTGTAAAAAGACACTCTATGTTGTTCACCCATCACACAAGAATCATATAAAGGCATGCAAGATATTTTATCTCTACTAAAATACCATTTTTGTTCAAAATATCCAAGCCTTTATTACTCATGTGTCCAAGTCTTATATGTCACAAATCTGTTTTATCTTTCTTAGCAATATAAGCATACTTAACAAACATAAGGTTCAGCAATGTAAACATACAAATTTCTTATCTTTTCAGCTTTGAAAATCATTAAAGAACCCTTTAAACACTTTCATACACCCATTACTCCATTTACCTTCCAACCCATCATTTTACAAAGATGCACATGATATAAGATTATTATTAGATAAATTAGGCACATGTCGAACATCTTTCAATGTCAAGCAATAACTAGAATAAAATTTGAGACAAATGTCTCCAATACCAGCAATTTGACATTTATTATCATTAAGTAAAGAAACAAATCCTTTTTTCATATCATTATATGTAAACATGGTTTTATCAGGTGTCATGTGAAACGTGCATATGCCATATAGAATCTAACAACCATTCATCTTTCACATAATAATGAATATAATCCTCCACATTTCCAGTAACCATAAAAAAAACAGTATTTTCTTCGCTAGAAGCAAAGTTATAGCCAATTTGCAAGTTTTGATTCACATACTTCTTTTTAGAATTAGGACATTCCTTTCGACAATGACCTTGTTCCCCACAATTGTAACACTTTCTGTTACTTTTACCAGATCTAGACTTACTTAGTTTTCTCTCATTTTTCTTACTTGATTCATCCTTATTATGTTGATTATTCTGATTATTAATCCTTTGAGTCGGTCGTCCTCTCACCATATTAACCTCCAACATTAGATTTACCCTTATTAACTCTTAATTCCAACCCTTTGCTTTTAATTCCATGAATCACAATATCATGTACAATATCATTCCTATCATACTTAATAGCATGTCTAACATCAGCATAAGAGTTAGGTATAGCATTCAAGAGTCCAATAGGAGTGTCTTCATCAATGTTTTTATCACCGGTTTGTTTAATATCTTGCATAAGTTTAGTAAAGAGATAAATATTATCGTACATGTCTTTGTTCAAGTTTAATTTAAACTAAAAGAACTTTTCAAGCAAATATATCTTAATAGGTGACGATGTTTCAACATATAATTCTTGCAGTTTATCCCAAAAAGCTTTAGCACTATCATGTTTACTAACTTTTCTCGGAACAACAAAGGTAGACAAATTAAAAATAATTGAAGAATAAGCACATTCATCCATTTCAACTTTTAATTCTTGTTTATCCGTGTCAGTAAATTGTAGGGTTAAAACTTTGAATACTTTTTCTTTAATCAAAATACCCTTCAATTTTTGTTGTCAAATCAAAAAATCACCTTTGCCATTAAATGACTCCATAACATAAACATTCATATTTGCAGAAATAGCAAGCAGTGAAAACTCAATTTCAAAAAAAAATAAAAATTGGATACCAAACAGAAAAAGAATTTAAACTTGTAACTAAGCACAAACAACCCAAAACAAACACAAATAAAATAGGAACTAAAAAACTAGAGAGAAAAAAATGTTTATTTTTCTTACCCAAGAAATCTTGTACAATGTTTCTTATTCACCGTTCACCGTTCGCGTTAACAAGGCTCCGATACCACTGTTGAGTAGTCTTAACAATGATGCACACTCAGAACAAGCAAATGAACACAAGAAAAATGCATAAAGTTAGTAACAATGTTGAATTAAATTTGAACAGAAAAATAATCTAAATGATCGAAAATAAAATGAAGTAGAGAATAGAAGTTTCGGCTCTGGCCGCAGTATTTTTTTTTCTTCCGAAAGCCATTCACATCCAAGGCACTGATCCAACGTGTTTGTTAGGACCTAACTATGTAGATACATAGTTATATATGGTTTTGACAAAGAAACATATCCAATGTTATCTGACAGCCAAGATACCTTATGAACATTGGACAGCCAAGACTCAACCTGCACATCTTATTAACCAATATGACAGCAATGATCAATAGAGACTAATCAAATAATACAAATGTATTTCATTACAAAAATATCATTACATGTCATCCATCTCAAACCCTTGACTCCTACTCATCTAAATCAATCAGCTAATCCAGACAGCTAAGAATCTCAACCGCAGAGGTCTCATCCCTCTGACAGCTATGATCTTCAAAGACAGCAGCAATGATTTATCTCTGTGATGACCAAGATGTGCCTTGCCCAATCTCTCAACAAACATTGCCTTGTCATCTCCTTGAAGATCCTCTGCACAAGGGTTGCAAATTCCAGTTGTTATTATCCAGTCAACAAATGCTCTAAATGCAAACACTATTCCACACACATTCATTTACTGCATTGTCTCCCCAACGGCTATATTCTAGCTTATAAAAGGAAGCCTCCTTTATAGAAGCTCCTGCCCTTCAACCCAAAACTTTTGCAACCTTCCTTTCACCCTTGCATACCTGCAACCAATTACCAAAAAACTTTGTAAATCACTTAAGACTGACTTTAAGTGTGTTCTGTAATTTGCTTCGTAACAAGCAAATCCCTAATTGACTGTACTAATGAGGAAGAGGAGGTTCAAGGAACTTGCCTAATCAATCATTGTAACTCTTAAAGGGAACTAGATTATAGTGGATTGATCTCACTTGTCAAGGTTGACAGTGAGGGTGGACGTAGGAGGAGTGAACTCTGAACCACCTTAAAATTCTTGTGTCATTTGGTATTATCACACACACCTACACACACCTACACACACCTACACCAATCACTTTTGTCTTTATATTATTTCACTTTATTTATTCCGCTGTATATTATACTCTTGCTTTTTGATCAGTTAATATCTGACAGCTAAGAATACTTCTCAGCTGTCAAAGCTTAACTGCCTAATCTTCCTTTAAGTGATTATGCACACAGGACCTTTCAATTGGTATCAGAGCTTGTCTTCACCACCAAAAGTATAACAACTTGTGAAGGATCATATCTCAACCCACCATGCCTCAACCAAGAAGAAATAATGAGAAAGACATTCCACATATTGATGACTGTGGATCCTTTGAAATTTATGCATCAAAAATCAAAACCTACCTTGATGCAAATAATATTTGGAACTGGTATGTTCTGGAAAATGAAGTCACCTGCCCTGTCACACTAGATTCAAATGGTGGGGGCAGTAAAATGAAATCCCCAGAATCCTGGAATGAATCAGAAAGGCAGCTAATTAGTGCCAATCTTAAAGTCAAAAACATACTTCAAAAGTGTGTGAATGACTCCTTAGCACAAGAGATTGCTAAAGAACCAACTGCAAAATCAGCCTGGGAACTCATCCATACCAAATTCCAAAAACACACCAGTGTCAGAACCCAAAACTTGTACAATCTGATTAGACAACTAGACAACTTCAAGTTCTACCCTGGTGAAAAAGTCAGTGCTGCTAGACCAAGGTTTAAAGATCTTGTTAGATCCATAGCTGACCATGGAAAAACCTTTGAGAACCAAGATCTATGCCTAAAAATATATTCCAACCTTCCCCAAGAATATGAGTAGGTAGCCTTACCTATAAGAGAAGGTGCAGAATGGAGCACCATGACTATTGAGCAATACTTTGGGAAGCTTGAGGCATATGAGCTAGAAGGAATGATAAAAATTCAACCTGTTCCTTCCATCTCACAAACCCTTGCCTTAGCTGCCCAAGAAACCCCTCACAAACCTATCACTCAACAAGATATTGACTCCATGGTTCTCATCTCTCTTCAGAAAGTAAACCAACCCTCAAACAACATCTCACAAGGAGACCTACCAAGTCTCATATCCATGGCTGTCAGAAATGCCATGAGATCTCATAAGAAGACATTTGAGAGAAGCTACAGTCCATCCACATCTGATCAAGAGAACCACAAAAAGAAAGTTGAATGCTTCAACTGCAAAAAGCTTGGTCACTACTCTTCTGAATGTCCTGAACCAAAGAAGCCTAAGGACAATCAGACAGCTAAGAAACTCTCCTACTCAAAGGAAATCATTCACAGTTCAAGATGCAGCTGCTACAACTGCACCAAAAAGAAGAATGAGAGAAACAAAGAACAAGTTATGATTGCAGACTCATCAAAATTCAGTGATGAGGAACTTGCCTTCAGTGACTCTGAAAGTGATGGAGAAGAAGCAATGATATGCCTAATGGCTGGAGATGATGAAGAATGAGATAGTGAAGAAGACCTTGAAGCCTTAGCTGTTGCTGAGGAATTAAAACAGGTACCAAATTTTAACTCTTTAAATAATGAAGAATTTAAACAATTAGTTAGCACTCTCTTAATTCAAATAAAGAGACACCAAACTAGCTTTGCTTCATTGCTCATTGATAACCTATCCCAAAGCAAAACCATTGAAAACCTTGAAAGAACCAACCAAGGGCTGAAAGAGCAATGTCTTATGCTTGAAAAGGCTAATAGTGAGCTGACAGCTGAGAATTCAAGATCTCTGGAAAACAACCAAAAAAACCATCAACCTTGAAAAAGAAAATGAATCCCTTAGAAAGAAGATTGACTCCTGGAACAAGTCAGGAGAAGCTGTGTCATTGTTCAGCTACAACCAGAGACACCCTAGGGACAAGTTAGGAATTGGAGCCCATAATCCCACTCTGAAAACATACACTCCTCCCGATGATGAAAAGGCTATTGATAAAATGGTTCTTGAAAGCATGAACTATGTCAAAGCCCAGCAAAATGTCTATCCCATTCAGACAAAGGAGGACTCAAAGAAACAAGGAGAAATCAATGAAGCTAGCTCCAGTCACATCAATGAACCCAATGAAGCAAGCTCAAGTCAAATCAATGAAACCTATGAAGCAAGCTCAAGTCAACCTAAAGGGAAAGAAAAACAAGCAAATAAAAACAAATATATCTGGCAAAGAAAAGGAATCAAGGAACAAGTGAAGAACAATCAGCAAAGGTCTCCTAGACAGCAAAGATCTCCTAGACAGCCAAGATTTCTCAGACAGCAAAGATTTGATGGACAGCAGAGATCACCAAGACAGCAAAGATTCTACAATCATCACACATACTCCAAACAGCAAAAACCCAAATGGCAGTACTCAAATGGAAGGAGTCATGCCAGTCAAAATAACTCACCAAGATCATCTCACTCAAATAATTTTCATAGCCACACTCAGTTTCACCATAACCAAAACCAATCATTTTCTCCAAACCATTTCTGCAACCAATCCCAACCCATTATTCTCACACCTTTTATGATGCAGATCATGGGATATTACAATACCCTAAACCATTTTTTTGGAAAAAGGGCAATGAACAAAGCTAGGGTACCAAAGAAAGTCTAATCCTTTGGACCCAAAAGAATAAAAGGGTACCATAAATTTGTTTTTCTGTTTTGTAGGAACCTAGGAAAGGAATATGGTATTTGGAAAGTGGATGCAGCAGACATATGACCTTCAACAAAGAGTGGTTACAATAATATGTCCCTAAAAATGGTCCAAATGTAACTTTTGGTGATAATTCTCAAGCCAAAGTCAAAGAATCAGGAAACCTTGTTACTAAAGACATCATTTTCACTAATGTGTCTTATGTAGAAGGTAACACAATTTTATTAGCATTTGTCAAATTTGTGACAAGGAATATTATGTTGTATGCTCAAAAAACCACTGCACTGTCAAAGATGTCAACAACAAATCCATTCTCACTGGAACAAGAAAGGTAAATCTCTACTGTCTAAACCTGGAAATTGTGGAGTCCTCCAATGCTCACTGCCTACTATCCTATAGTCAGTCTGATATGTTATGGCTATGGCACAAAAGACTGGCTCACCTCAACCTCAAAAGTATCTTGAAATTAGCAAATTCAAACCTAGTTAAAGGCCTACCCAAAATTCCCTTCAAAAAGGACAAGATATGCAAAGCCTGTCAATGTGGCAAACAAAAGAAAACCTCCTTCTCTGCCAAAACAAGATTAGATACTACAAAACCCCTTCAACTACTCCAAATGGATCTTTTTGGACCCATTAGAACCATATCTCTTGGTGGAAAGAGATACTCTCTAGTGGTAGTTGATGACTACACTAGATTCACTTGGATTATCCTTCTTGAATCCAAAAGAGAAACCTTAGATCAACTGATCAAATTGTTCAACAAAATTCAAAACCAAAAAGGTCTATCTATCATCAAAATTAGATCTGACCATGGTAAAGAATTTGAGAACACTGGAGTTGAAGAATACTGTGATCAGAAAGGAATAGAGCACAACTTTTCAGCCCCAAGAACACCACAGCAAAATGGTGTTGCAAAAAGAAAGAACAAGAACCATCTGTGAAGCAGCAAGAACTATGCTATCAGAAAATAATCTTCCTAAATACTTTTGGGGAGAAGCTGTTACCACAGCTGTGTATGTCCAAAACAAGACTCTTATCAACAAGTTTCACACCAAGACTCCCTATGAGTTATGGAATGGTAGAACACCAACCATTTCATACTTCCATGGCTTTGGAAGTAGATGCTTTATTCATAACAATGGGAAAAACAACATTGATAAGTTTGATTCCAAAAGTGATGAAGGAATTTTCCTTGGATACTCCAATACTAGCAAAGCATACAGAGTATACAACAAAAGAAGACTTGTTATAGAAGAATTAATTCATGTTGACTTTGATGAAAATAATGATCAAAGCTACACTGAATTGTGTGATTTTGATGAAGCTATTGGAAATTCAGACAACATACCTGAGGTGTCCCCTGTGCATGACTCCTCAAACATCATTCCTGAAGAAGATTCACCTTCCCTTCCTTATATTGTGCCCAAAGACATTAATACAAACCCTATTGTGTCTGACAGCCAAGAATCCCAACCCAACAGCAAAGGTGCATCTGACAGCTATGATGCACCTGACAGCTTACCTTCTTCAAGCCGTCAAAATACCTCTGTCAATACCCCTATCCAACCTTGCTGCAACACCAATCACTCTATTCCTCAACCTGAAACTATCACCCACATCATTCCACCTAACAATAACATCTATATTGACCTTCCCATACATAAAATGGACATTCCTCTAAATATGCCTGTACATGATTCATTAATGAGTGCCTTCATCTCCCAAATAGAACCCAAGAAAATAAATAAAGCCCTTCAAGATCCTGATTGGATTGAAGCTATGGAAGAAGAACTGGAATAATTTGAAAGGAACAAGGTTTGGCAGCTTGTTCCCAAACCCAAAAACCAAACTGTCATTGGGACAAGATGGATTTTTAGAAACAAAATGAATGAAGAGGGCATTGTGGTAAGAAACAAAGCTAGACTAGTTGCTCAAGGGTACATACAAGAAGAGGGAATTGACTATGATGAAACCTTTGCCCCTGTTGCAAGATTGGAAGATATAAGGATGTTCCTTGCCTTTGCCTCATTCAAGAAGATGAAGGTGTTCCAAATGGATGTCAAAAGTGCAATGGAGTTCTAAATGAAAAGGTATTTGTGTCTCAACCTCCTGGTTTTGAGCATCCAAAGTTTCCAGACCATGTATATAAACTGGACAAAGCCTTATATGGGCTTAAACAAGCACCTATAGCTTGGTATGACACTTTATCAAGATACCTCCTTGGCAATGGATTCACCAAGGGACACATTGATAACACTTTGTTCATCAAGAAATATGGGGAAGACCAGCTACTCATCCAAGTCTATGTTGACGACATTATTTTTGGATCATCAAATGAAAACTTGTGCACAGAATTTGGGGAAATCATGAAGAATAAGTTTGAGATGAGCATGATTGGTGAACTCACCTTTTTCTTAGGTCTTCAAGTCAAACAAATGAAGGAAGGAATCTTCATTAACAAGGCCAAATATTCAAGGGACATGATCAAAAAGTTTGATATGCAATCTGCCTCTCCTGCTAGAACCCCTCTGTCAACAACAACCAAACTCCATGCTGATCCTGATGGCCAGAGTGTAAATCAAACATTATATAGGAGTTATATTGGATCCCTCCTATATGTAACAGCCTCCAGACCTGACATCATGTTTAGTGTTTACCTTTGTACAAGATTTCAAGCCAATCCTAAGGAATCTCATCTCTCAGCTGTCAAGAGAATTTTGAGATATCTCAAAGGAACACCTGATTATGGTCTTTGGTATCCCACTGAATCTCCATTCTCCCTAATTGGTTTCACTAATTCAGATTATGCTGGATGCAATTTGGATAGAAAATCCACAAGTGGTGGATGTCAGTTCATTGGATCAAGAATAATTTCTTGGTCAAGCAAGAAGCAAACCTCAATAGCTACCTCAACAGCTGAGGCTGAGTATATTGCTGCTGGTCTGTGCTGTTCTCAAATCCTATATCTCAAAAGTCAACTCCAAGACTTTGGGATGGACCTATCAAACATTCCCATTTTCTGTGACAATTCAAACACCATTGCCATGACAGAAAATCATGTTCAACACTCCAAGACCAAACACATTAAAGTTAGGCATCACTTCATTAGGGACCATGTTAAAAAAGGGAATATCAACTTAGCTAAGGTGTGTATTGAAGACAATGTGTCTGACATCCTAACAAAAGCCATGGATGAGAAAAGGTTTGAGATGCTAAGGGCAATGCTGGGAATGATAAATCTACCAAAATAAGATATTTTCATTAATCAAAGCAACATTACAAATGATTGCTGTCAACAGTTGAGGATCTGACAACTAACCGTAATTTTACATAAAAACCTACAACATCTTAAGCCAAACTCCATTCTACCATACACTTCAGTATTCAATCACAAAAGAAACCTCAAAACCACACCACTCAAAAGATTTTCAAACCTTCCTCTCTCACAGCTGATCCTCACACAGGCTCTGACAGCTAAGAATTCTTATCCTTGACTGTTCCTTGGCTGATCCTGGATATCCTCATCTGTATACCCATACTCATTATAGGCAACACCAGGAGCCTCATAAACATTCTCCCTGATGTCCCCATACCTCTCAACCCATACTGGATGCCTCTTCATGAAAGGGTCAATTGCTGAGGTTGAGAATTGTAAAGAAGGACACACCCTTCAAGGCCAACATTCTTTAACAGCATTATAAGGAGGATATTCACTCAATGGAGAGACAAAGCTGAAGGTCCCTAAAGTATTTATACTCTCCTGTGTAATAATAGCTTGATCTGACTGAGGACCTACATCTTCCTCCTCATTCATTGCTGCTGGACTCAAGCACTTCAGAAACTGTGAAAACAACCTCATGTATGCCCTTGAAGGAGAACCTTGCACTCCTGCAAAATTATCTCTAGTTCCCTCAAGAATTGCTTGACTCAATGAGAGTGAATCCCTTGTTACTGCAGTGTACTCTCTGACAGCTATGAACTCAGGTTGACCAACAGGAGTGTCAATCTTAATCCTTTCTTGGCTGTCAAGCTTTACAAGCTCACCTAATGTGTAGACTCTCTCTACCCCTACTCCAACTTGCTTACTGCATTCACCCTCATTCCCTTTTCCAAACAGCTTAACCTTAGCTGTCTGATCAAGCTTACCCTCACAAACCACCTTAGCCTTACCTTTATCCCTAGCTATCTCCTCCAATCTATTTTTCTCACTCTCTATCAATGATAGCCTCTCTTCCTCCCAAAACTTTCTCCTTATCTCCCTCTCTCTCAACTCTTCTTCCTTACTTGGATCATCACTCTGCAGTTGATCCACCTCCTTCTCTAGACCATTATTAGTTTGTATTTAATAAGACAAAAACTCTCTCTCAAACCTCTCCTCCTTGGTTTCCTCTAACCTTGGACTCCTGAAAACCAATTTCTTTGCTGTCTTAGCCATTTTGCTAGGACTAAACATTGAAACCAATCTTCCCATTTGCTATATGAATGAAATGAATTTGATAAAACTCATCATCTGATTCATTTCCTTTTATAGACAAGTTTAGTTTCAGTCAATATAGAGGTAATGATCATTCAAAATAGACTTGGCTGGTCATCAAGTCTGACAGCTATGATTTTGATCTCCTGCCAATTCGAGGTTATTGGAACTTGCCACTAACACAAGATCATTTACTTCTCTGATAATTCCTTATGAAAATTTGCCTCTGTGTACGAAATTTACTCTCATGTTCTATGGGAAGTTATTGCAAGAAATGAGTGGGGGACAAATATCACTGTTCATGAACAGTCACATCCTTAAATGCTATTTTTAACCGTTGCTCAAACCTCGATTTAGCCGTTTAAACTATACAAATTCCCTCCTCATTAACCTCTAATCTTGCAAAACTAATCCATCCTCTACAATCATTCTCTACCCACAAAAATCTCCTCCTTAAATCTCTCTGTTTTTCAAAAAACCCTAATTCTCTGTTTTCACAGCAATGGCATACCCTGAAGCTCATGGCTATTTTATCAAGCCTGATTTTTATGACCATGAAGTTGGAGACCTCATCAAAACTCTACTTGAATCCAACCATCTATGCAAAATGATGGAAGCTCAACCTCCCATTTATGAAGAATTGTGCAGAGAAATTTATATGACTGGAGAGAGACTTTTAAGTGGAGCAATTCGAGCCAACATTGAGGGGACTGAGATTCATGTGTCTCCTAAAGTTGTTTATGAAGTCTACAATATCCCAATGAAGAATGGAACTCTCAGCAACATTTGGGATAGAAAAGATAATTCTTTGGAAGAGTTCTACAAAAGGTCCTTTGATCAACCCAACTGCAACTATCTAGTAATGCAGGACAAACCCATTAAAAAGGGATCTCTTGATCTATTCAAATCAACCCTAATGGATGTCATCATCAAGGGGTTTGATGGAAAGCAATCTTCTTTTGATCAAATAAGCCCCAATGAATGGAAGCAAGCCCTGAGCCTGATGACTAAGGAGGTGAATTGGAGTCTAGCTCTCCTGCACAACTATCAACTGGCCACATCTACTTCTCCTTGGAAATTCTAGAAGCAAACCCCAAGAATGAACAACTTCAGGTTCATGAGTGGCATTCTACACCAGCTAATTCCAAAACTAAACCCCCCTCTAAAAGATCACTGGCTTGAGACTGCCAATCTTGTACAAACAAAGAGCTTCAGCTTGAGAACATTCAGGCTCAAAGGAAAGAGAAGATTGGATCTTGGAGATGAAGTTTCTGGAAATCTTGAAGAAACAACACAAAGGTTGAAAGAGAAGACAGAAAAGGAAATGAAGCTGTGGAAATCATTAGTCTACATGGTGAATGACAAAAGGTCCAAAAGAAAGCATGACAAAGGAGTTGTGATCAAAGAAAAGGCTCAAAGGACTATACCTAGCAAAATTGGAAAAAAGATTGCCAGAGCATCAATGAAGAAAACTGGCAAAGGAAAGAAGCTAGCCAAAGGAAAAACTGTGCAAGATGTGGTTAAGCAAGTGGCTGAACAAGTGGCTGATCAAGTGACTGACAAAGGGAAACAGATTGCTGAAGAACAACCTGCTGACAGTGAAGAAACTCACTCAGACCCCATATTCAGAGATATTGATGAATTTGTTGGTGGAGATGAAGAAAGTCAAGATGATGAGTATGATGAACATCTAAGGAAAGCCCTTGTTGAATCCCTAGTTGATGTCAGGCAGAGAACAGCTAAGACAGGTCAATCATCTGGGACAGCTATGAATGCCCAAGGTCTGACAGCTAAGGTTTCTGAACCTATTGGAACTTCAACTGAGGTAATCCCTAGCCCCTCTCTCTTAGTAAACACCTTTTCTAGGAAGAGAAAAACTGATAAGAATGCTCCCCTCTCCAAAATGAAGAAACCAAATACACCTCTTCCCTCACCAACCAAAGAACAATCCAGCTCTCCACCCATCTCTGTAGCCCAAGAAATTCTAAACCTGAATTCCTCCAACTTAAGTTCAAATGAGCCAAGTGTTGAAAATGAGAGGGGGAACACATCTGATTCTGAAGGAGATGACCTTCAGTTGAGGGGGAATAGTAGTCACTTGTCCCCTAAACTGACAGCTAAGGCTTCCTTCTCCCAATCATCACTATCCAGTCCCTCTCAATCACTACCCATTCCTGATCATATCCTCAAAGCTTCTGAAGGATTAACCCTTGATGGATTCCCTGAATTGCTTCCAACTGTCATTACCTATTTAAGACAAATATTGACTGAAGATGACATGTTATTAGCTCTAGATGTGATCAAAACTAGAGATAGGTCCAAAAAGTCAAAAATGCCTGATAGTGAAGCCCCATCTAAACCAGTTGAAGATGTTGAACCTCAATTGCCTCCCTATCATGTGACCATCATTGATATGCAAAAGTTTACAAGGATCATGATCACAAAAATGAGACACATTTTGGAAGTCTCAGTTGGTGCTAAACCAGAAAAGAAAACATCCAAGGGAAAGACAATTGATTCTGATGAGGAAGTTATTAACCTGGGAAAAAGAGCTTCTGGTACTGCTGCAAATGTCAAAGTGTCATGTGATGATGAAGATGATGAGCCAGTAAAGCAAGTGCATCAGCCTACAACCTCAGCTGTTCACATTGTCTCCACAGATCCTCCTCATAATCCTGCTCAACCAACCCTCTCTTTGCAGTCAAATCCTTTCTTCTCTAACTTGTTTTTAGGAACCAGAGGTCAAGTTGCTAGAGAAAAAAGTGCTCCCAAATGAGGTACTTTAAGGATAAGGGATGATCAAGAACCATTGTCCAAAGCTGTGCTCAAATCAAGACAAGATCACACCTTCACCTATGATGATGAGATGACCTGGGAGTGGAACAATGAGATGTACTACAGAGGTGTAGAAGAAAAGATGAGGAAGGAGCTGCTATCTGAAAGAGATCAAATCCTTGCAGCAAGAAGAGAAAGAGAAGAATTTTCTGATTAGAAACATTTTGGCTAAGTCTTTTACTTCCTTCGTTTTTATCCACTGTCTTAAACATATTTTATTTTGGATAATATTTGTGTTTTGGCTCTTATGGTTGAATCAAGAAGATTGATTTTTTCTTCATTGGTAAATTCAATCCATAAGCTATCTTGCAGGTCATATCTTCATGAGATATATTGCTTTGCCAAAAAGGGGGAAATTGTTAGGACCTAACTATGTATATATATGGTTTTGACAAAGAAACATATCCAATGTTATCTGACAGTCAAGATACCTCATGAACATTGGACAGCCAAGACTTAACCTGCACATCTTATTAACCAATATGACAGCAATGATCAATAGAGACTAATCAAATAATACAAATGTATTTCATTACAAAAAGATCATTACATGTCATCCATCTCAAACCCTTGACTCCTACTCATCTAAATCAATTAGCTAATCCTAACAGCTAAGAATCTCAATAGCAGAGGTCTCATCCCTCTGACAGCTATGATCTTCAAAGACAGCAGCAATGATTTATCTCTGTGATGACCAAGATGTGCCTTGCCCAATCTCTCAACAAACATTGCCTCGTCATCTCCTTGAAGATCCTCTGCACAAGGGTTGCAAATTCAGCTATTATTATCCAGTCAACAAATGCTCTAAATGCAAACACTATTCCACCCACATTCATTTGCTGCATTGTCTCCCCAACGGCAATATTCCAGCTTATAAAAGGAAGCCTCCTTGATAGAAGCTCCTGCCCTTCAACCCACAACTTTTGCAACCTTCCTTTCACCCTTGCATACCTGCAATACCTGCAACCAATTACAAAACAATTCTGAGACACTTGAGACTGTACTTCAGGTGTATAAACAACTTTGTAAATCACTTAAGACTGACTTTAAGTGTGTTCTGTAATTTGCTTCGTAACAAGCAAATCCCTAATTGATTGTACTAATTAGGAAGAGGAGGTTCAAGGAACTTGCCTAATCAATCATTGTAAATCTTAAAGGGAACTAGATTATAGTGGATTGATCTCACTTGTCAAGGTTGACAGTGAGGGTGGACGTGGGAGGAGTGAACTCTGAACCACCTTAAAATTCTTGTGTCATTTGGTATTATCACACACAAACACACACACACACCTACACACACCTACACCAATCACTTTGTCTTTACATTATTTCACTTTATTTATTCCGCTGCACATTATAATCTTGCTTTTTGATTAGTTAATATCGACTGACTAAGAATACTTCTCGGTGACTGACTAAGAATACTTCTCAGCTTTGTCAAAGCTTAAGCGCCTAATCTTCCTTTAAGCGATTAAGCACACAGGACCTTTTAGTGTTAGAGAAATTAAAGGCAGCACAACAGTCCCAAAACTCAGCCCAAGAATCCCAAATTCCAACCTAAATCGGTCACTATCAGATAGACAAATCTCAAGAAAAACCACACCCATAACCACATATTGTCTTGTCAAGCAACACACACGTACTGCTGACAATGAACGAAAGACACACAAAATCAAATCAAGCTTATAAATTGAGTGAGAGATACACCTAATTAGTGAAACAGAGAAACAACCTCAATCCGGATCAAACTCCCAATTAATCTCTCCAACTCTCTAAAGCACCCGAAAGAAACCCTCAAGACATTGTAAATCGCAGAGAAGTGCTCGTGTGTTGTGAATGCAGAAAAGGGGTATAGGGGTTTAAATAGAGGTTGAGGGATAAAAGAGATAAGGGAGAAGAATACCAAAATAAAGATAAACCTTCCGGATCAGAGAATTTGAATCAAGAGCGCAAGGAAAGGAACTCCAATGCGCAACAATTGGGATGAGAAAGACGCAGCAATTGGGATGAGAATTAACGCCAAGTCAAAGTATTTCTCCGCTAATAACAACGACAAGGGCTGGACTGGGAATTAGGGATTGGGCCAACCATATTGGGCTGCTTGTTTGGACTTTGGCCTAACAAAAAATAACAACCGGCAATCCTTAACACTACCACTATTCATTTTTAACAAATGTTAAAAGTGTCGATTTGAATATTTTAAATGTCAGTTTGAATTTTGTTTATATGTGTCATCTTGAATATGTGGCACTTTATAATATTAGAACCACACCCATACCCACAGATTGTCTTGTCAAGCAACACTTACGCACTGCTGACAATGAACGAAAGACACACAAAATCATTTTGAATATGTGGCACTTATAATATTAGAACCGACACTTTATAATATTAGAACTGTCATGTTTCTCATATGACCGACTATATATGTGTGTGTGTGTGTGTGTGTGTGCGCGCGCGCGCGCTCTCCATCGCATAAAAATAGTTACACTTTTTTTTTTAGTTAACATTGATTGGACTTTGAGCAATAATTTTATGTTCACTTGTTTATCCTAATAAAAATCTAAAAATTGTTATTAGTAATACTTTTATTGTTGTATCCTTAACAAGTTTTAGAATTTCATTTAGATAAATAAATTAACATTAAACTAATGGCTAAAGTTCAATCAAAGCTATCTAAAAAAAAGTGGTACTATCTTTATGGGGCGGAGGGAATATATTACTGTGGATAACACATTCCCTTATCTTCCTCATCCTTAATTATATTCAGGCTTGATAGTCCTTGTTGGACCCCTGTCTATCAGCTTAAACTTTTGTATCGGTGCTAAATTTGACATGGTATAAGAGTTCTGTTTAGACAAGGTCATGGTTTTGAATAGTCCCGCCTAACCTTTTGTATCAGTGCTAAGAGCACTGTTTAGACAAGGCCATGGTTTTGAATAGTTACCCCAATTATATTGGCACAATTGCATGTGTTAACTCTCATTCTCCCAGTATGGTCGGGTCACACGGAGGGGGTATTAAGGCTTCCAGTGTGGTCGGGTCACAACATGAGAGGGAGTATTAAGACTTGATATTCATTGTTTCCCCCTATCCATCCACCTAAACTCCTGGATCAGTGGTAAACTTGACAAATTAAATAGTGGCATCACTAGCCAACTAGGAGCCAATACTATGTAATTGCATATCAGAAAATTATTAATCTGCCGTCATTGGTTGCAATTTGTTAAGAATCAAAAGACAACACAATCAAGTGACGCGCCCGCCTCACCAAAATACAGGTGCCCGCCTCAGCTCGACCATGCCAATGTAGGAGCTACTGCGTCCCAGGCGACCGCCTCACCCCGTGCCATGCGCCCGCCTCACCAGCCGAGCCACAAGGCTGAAGTTGCTGTGGCCCAGGCGCACGGCTCACCCCTTCCCAGGCGCCCGCCTCGTGCAAAGAACCAACAGACAGATTCATGCAACTGATGCTCTTCCGCTTCGGTTCATAGCTTAGATCAATGTATTGTTGTTCTATATTAATGTCTCTTAGAATTAGAAAAGCCATAGTCTCTTGTATATAAACCTCAGATATATAATGGAAATATTATCTTTGCCATTGTCTTTACATGGTATCAGAGCCTTGTGATCAATAAAACAATTTCTTTTCTTTTCTCCCAGTCTGCTGTCTTCTTCACCTGCCATGGCTGGCCAAACCTCCTCCACCATCCCTAACACCGATGAACCCAATCGCCCTATCCTCTTGGTCAATCTCTCTCAATGCAAAACCCTAACACCCCTCACCTACTTAGTTTGGTCTTCCCAAGTAACGTCCCTTCTCTTTGGCCTAGATCTTCTTCAATATGTAGATGGCACCCACCCCACACCCACCGAAATCATCACAATTGATGGTAAAGAAACACCAAACCCAGCCTTCAAAACTTGGAATAGATAGGATCGGCTCATTCTTAGTGCCCTCCTTGGAACCTTGGACACCTCTGTCGCTCCCCTTGTTTATCAAGCCAAAACCTCAAACGAGGCTTGGACAATCCTCAAGACAACCTACGCCAATCCCTCTATAGGTCACATACTTCAACTCAAAGACAACCTTTCTACTATCACCAAATCCTCCCTCTCTATCTCGGACTACATGCAAGCTATCAAAGCTTGCACCGACAAACTCGCTATTTTGGGAAAACCCCTAGATCCTGAAGACATTATTGCCACGAGTTCTCAAGGGCCTCGACTATGACACCAACAAACCCATAGTCGACTCCGTTCATGCCCGTGATGACCCCATCACGTTCGAAGCCCTTCATGAGAAGCTCATTCATCATGAGCTTACTCTCAAACAACAAACTCCCTCACCTTCCTTCCCAATCTCAGCCCATGTTGCCCAAACCAAAGCCCACTCCTCTCATGCACCCACCCGTCCTTACCCAAGTCATCCTATACTTCCAACACCCCCTCAAAACCGAGCCACTACTCCTTCCAATCCATTCAAGGGAAAATGCCAATATTGCAGATATGTTGGCCACGTCATATCCAGTGCGACAGGTTCAAACACGATTACCCCACCGTCAATTTTTCCTCCTCCGCCTTCTTCAAACCGCACCTATCGCTCAAACTCATCCCATTCACAGCCACAAGCCCACACCGTGTCAGCCTCTTCCTCGACCCATTTTGTACCTTGGCTTGTGGATAGTGGTGCAACTCATCACTTAATCAATGATCTCTCTACTCTTGCTCTTCATCACCCTTACGATGGAAGTGATGACGTTATCATCGGTGACGGCTCCTTACTCCCCATCGCAAATATAGGTTCATTCTTTATTCCCACCTCTCACTCTACACTTCAATTTCATAATGTCTTGCATGTTCCTCTAATCTCTAAAAATATTATCTCCGTCTCTCAATTCTGCAAAGATAACCATGCTTCCATAGAATTCTCACACTCTTCCTTTCTTTTTAAGGAACTCTCGACCCAACAAATCATTCTTCAAGGAACAATTGACCATGGAGTATACGTTTGGCATCCCAACGCACCTCAAGCTCTCATTGGCACCGCCTCAACATCACTTCAAACTTGGCATCATACATAGACTAGGGCACCCCTCCCCCCCCATTGTTTCCCTTTTAAATAAAACTTTCTCTTTACGCATTCCTTTCAATAAAACCTTTTCCCATTGTAATCCCTGTCTTACCAATAAAAGTCACAAACTTCCCTTTTCTACTTCGTCCTTACAAACTAGTACTCCCCTTGAACTTGTATTTTCCGATGTTTGGACCTCTCCGCTTTACTCTTATGATAATTACAAATATTATGTGATTTTTGTTGATCACTTTACCAAATATACGTGGCTCTATCCCCTCAAACAAAAATCTGACACCTTCCTCACATTCGCTCGCTTCAAAGCCCTTGTAGAAATTTTTTTCGCTCGCCCCATTGTTCAATTTTTCTCCGATAATGGCAGTGAGTATCTCAATCTCACTCCATCCCTTCTCCAAAATGGCATCTCTCACTTAACCTCTCCACCACATACTCCTGAACACAACGGCTTTGCCGAACATCGTCACCGACACTTAGTCGAAACCGCCCTCTCACTTCTATCCCATGCTAAGCTTCCGCTCATTTTTGATCCCATGCCCTCACAACCGCAGCCTACCTAATCAATAGACTACCCACCCCCACTCTACAAAATGACTCTCCTTATCTAAGACTATTTCAAAAATCACCCAACTACTCTAAACTATTTAGCTTTGGGTGTTTGTGCTACCCATGGCTCAAACCTTACTCACCTCACAAACTTGCACCAAAGTCTACACCTTGCATTTTTGTTGGGTACTCCTCATCTCAAAGTGCATACCACTGTCTCGACCCAACCACTAATAAAGTCTATACCTCTCGCCATGTTAGATTTGTTGAGACCATATTCCCCTACTCAACTCTCACCTCAAACTCCACCATATCTCCTACTTTCTCCCCAGATGAATGGTGTGCCATCTCCATTCCAATCCTCCAACCCATACCCACTATACCCAATATCCAAACAATACCTAACACATCTCCCACCCCACCAGCCCCAAACACTCACCCGCACCCTACTGCCTCTACTTCATCCGAACCTACTCCTCATACTCAGACCGAACCAACCCCACAGCATACTAACCTAAACACCTCGCCCACTACCGAACCAAACAACCTACCATCAGTCCCACCCAACCCTCCACCCACCCGCACTATAGAAACCAGATTATCCCATGGCATCCGAAAACCCAATCTCAAATATGCCAATCTTGCTACCCTTCCTTCCCCTTCCTCGCTTCCAACTTCAACCAAACAGGTCCTTTCCATACCCCATTGGCGTGCCGCCATGCAAGAAGAATATGATGCTCTCATGCGTAACACTACATGGTCACTTGTTCCATCCCATGAAGCCCCAAACATAGTCGGGTGCAAATGGGTGTTCCGCATAAAATACAACCCCGACAACACTATACACAAATACAAAGCTCGCCTTGTCGCCAAAGGCTTCCATCAACGCCCTGGCCTTGACTACTCCGACACATTCAGTCCCGTAGTCAAACCCGTAACAAGACGTCTTGTTCTCTCTCTTGCCATCACCCGTGGTTGGTCCCTTCATCAACTCGACGTCAACAACGCCTTCCTTCAAGGCAATCTCTCCGAAACAGTTTTTATGTCCCAACCTCCGGGTTTTCAAAACACTCTTCTTCCCTCTCATGTGTGTCGTCTCTCAAAAGCCATCTACGGTTTAAAGCAAGCACCTCGTGCTTGGTACACCGCTCTAAAACAATTTCTTCTCTCCTTCGGCTTTCGTTTGTCTCTGTCTGATCCCTCTCTTTTCATTTATTCTCATAACTCCAACTATCTTCTTCTTCTTGTCTACGTCGACGACATAGTCATCACGGGTCCATCAAACTCCTTTCTCTCTACATTCATTACAAGTTCCTTTCTCTCTACATTCATTACAAGTCTCTCAACTAGCTTCTCTCTAAAAGATCTAGGCCCACTCTCATATTTTCTAGGAATAGAAGTCACCCCAAATAATTTAGTGTTGTATATTGCAATCTGATTTATTTGATACTTGTTTGAAATGAATTATCTTGATGGATGTGTGGATTTGTACAACTATTACATGTAAAAGGAGTCTTTATTCTCTTCAATTTGACTTTTATAAAGAATATTTTGTACATACTTCAGGGGTACATCCTTGGCAACCCATTGATAGATAACACCACTTGTTATGCATCAAGGGTTCCATATGCTCATCTTGTGGCTTTAATATCAGACGAATATTTTGAGGTAATTTGTTAATGTAGTTAAAGCTTACTTCATAAATATTATAATGTATTGCTTATGAATATATTTTAAAATAGGGTTTTGTATATATAGTCAGCTGAAATCAGCTGCCAGGGTGACTATAGTAGAAGAGATCCAAGCAACGTAAAGTGCCTCCTTGATCTTCAAACTATAGACAAGGTAAAAAAGCTGGAGTATCTTCTCATTAGAATGTTGTAAGAGCTATTTAGCAATTTCGAGAGAAATGTGACATTAAATCTACGTGTTTAAATGTTCACTTGCACAGTGCATTGAAGTTATAAATGAATATCATATTCTCGTACCAAAGTGTTGGGGGGGTGATGGATTGCAGAAACAAGATGAGTTCAAATGGAGGAAACAATCCAGTGAAGACCACATCCTTTTGCCTTCTCAAGGGGACGAACAAACTGAGCCATGTAATTTGCAGGTATACCTTTCTTCACTAATACTCCTTCCGCCCCCGTAACTAATACTCCTTCCGCCCCCGTAAGATATTTTTCTACTTTGACTTTAGTGGTCAACTCAATTGATATGTGACCATAGTTTTATAAAAATTTGATTATTCTTATAAATTCTAAAAAATGTTATTGATTGGTTGTTTTCTTGTATCTTGCATCAATAACAACTTTTAGAATTTCTTGAGGATAATCAAAATTTCAAAAATAAAAATAAAAAATTGGTCAAAGTTCAATTGAGTAGACTGCCAAAGTCAAAGTGATACTATCTTTTCCGGACGGAGAGAGTGTTTGATTCTTCCCACAGATTCATTATATGGTAAAAAAAAGTGGCTTCCTCACTGGTCATCTTGGGAGTCAGGATGTTTGGGAAACCCACCTTTGCTCAAGATCTGGATCTTCTCCGGGAAACCCACCTTTGCTCAAAATCTGGAAATGAATGAGGGGTCTTCACTTTTGCTGAAAGGGTTTGAAGTATTTGAGGCTGCTTTAGAATGCTAGGCTCTTTTTCAAGTGAAGTTTGTTAATTAAAGCATATTGCGTTCTTCCGTCTAAGGTTCTTTTTTATATTTTTTGAGTTTAAAAATCAACTCGATAGTCAAATTAAAATTTTATAGTTCATCTATCAGAGGAGTATTTAAAGTCTGCGTATGATAGATAGCCATCGGACTTAAGACTTATTCATCACTAATATTTGAGGTTTGGAGTCTTGGTTCGAAAATTGAGTCTTATAGTTGAACTATCGATTCGATTGAGTCGATAGTTGAGAAATCATATTCATCCATAGTCTGCTTAGTCTTAAAGTTCAACTATAAGACGTAAACTGTTCAACTATAAGAGCGGACCGGTATTTGGCTAAAGGTTCAACTATGTGGCATTTTGAAAATGTAATGACCTCTTATGGCATTATGCTTAGGCTGGAGTGCTCTAGGATCAGTGGCCCTCTAACTTTTGAGAGTAATTTAAGAAATTGACTTGGAAGCAAATTAGGTAGAAAAATACATATGTGGCCTAACAATACTACTACGTATATAGTGAAGATTAGGCAATCTTTATCCCTTGTGAAACTGTATAGAGCCTTGAATGTATACTTTTTAGTGCGGTACTAAGAAACATGCTATGTGCGAAATGGGCAAACTTTCCTACTGTACAAGAAGCCCTCCATGTCCGAAATGTTAGTTTACTTATGAAACAATGTCTAGACTTATAAAACTTGACTATATATATGTATCTTACTAAATCAAGAAATTCGTTAATATTTATCAGGGAACACTATCATCAGCGTGGATCAGGTGCAATAAAACTTTTTCAGGTTTCGTAAGCGATGTGGCAAATGTAATAGCGTATCATCAGGTTCTTAGCAAGAAGGGATACCGAGCTTTAATATATAGGTACTCACACACACATATATATATGTACTCCCTCCGTCCCATTGAAGAGTCATTACAATATATTTTTGTTGGCTTAATCGTATTAGTGAATTGCGGTGGTGATCATGACATGACTATACCGTACATTGATACACTAGCTTGGATACGTAAGCTTAATCCGAGTACCAATGAACGCTGGAGACCTTGGTTTGTGAATGATCAAGTGGCGGGTCGGTTCTTCTCTAAATTCATATTTCTATTTAAACAAATTATATTTTTCATAAAGAATACTGTATGTTTCTATTTGTTATTCTTCTACAGATATACTGAGAAGTATCGTGGAGACAATGGATTCTCTCTTACCTTCGCAACCGTGAAGGCAAGAAATTTCTGTCCTTACTTTATTATATGATATGAAAATGCACATTGATTAATACCTTCTTTTTTTCTTTTTTTTTCCTGGGGGTATGTTTAGGGAGCCGGACATATAGCAATGTATTACAAGCCTAAGGAGGTGTTTGCCATGGTTGAAAGATGGTTCTCTCGTATTTCTTTGTGATTCATTTTTTTGTTTGAAGGAAGCGTTTCATGTTGCGTTTGCCTCGGATTTCAAGATCAATACTCCCTCCGTCCTTAAGCAATATGCACACTAAATAAATGAATAACTCATTATTTTGTTCAATAAAGGCTTTTATTTCATGTTTTATTGAAAGGTTACAAGTTAATTTATTTCTTCTTCACTTTGGTTTGTTATTTTTCAGATGTATAATTAACTTATTTACATTTACTTGGAGAAAATTAGATAGTGTATGTAATATATATTTCATGTATGTAATATATATGACACGAAAATTAGTAGGCATCCACATTGAGTCCAACTGGATTTCTCATCAACCAAAATATGAATGGGATATTGATATCTAAGTTGATCAATCATGGTTCATTTGGCATTGTAAATGTTACTCCCTCTGTCCCTAAATAAATATTCATTTTTCAAAAATTTTGTCCCAAAATGAATTTCGATATTTACCAAACTCTCCTTGGTGAAACAACGAAGTTCTAATTTATACTTGTACACTTATGATATAATATCTTTGAGATTACTCAGGGTTTTTTATGTACTTTTATTATTAAAAATAAATCTCATCTTTTCTCAAATGTTCTTAAAAGTAAAAATTGGATATTTATATAAAGACTGAGGGAATATTACCCCATCCCAAAATGAATTGAGCAACAAAATGTGAACTGCTTCATAATGATGGGTTAACTACTTTCATAATCATGGCATTGATTATTATATAGGGTTTTTTTTTTCTTCAAAAAATTCCTCTTTAAATTAATATTTCCCAAAATAACAATCCTACCAAACTATTTATCAAATGTTTATTTTTTTGAAACTCGATAATTCATATGGCGAATTTATTTTCTATTCGCCTAAACTCGCTACAACATGTAGCGAGTGTATTTTATTTTTTTTATTTCCAGTAATTATTACGGAAATTATATTAAATTTGACGTAATTAATTAACTCACTACTACATATAGTGATTTTAAGCGAGGTCGATACTCCGTTTCGCGAGATTAAGCGAATTTTGAATCCCCCACGTCAGTTCGACAGGATGGAACTTGAAGATTTTTTTATTTTATTTTTTTTGGTATGATGAAGAGAGCTAGAAAGAGGAGAGCAATCCACTTCCAAAAAAACGAATTTTTTCCCAAATAATCCCGTTTTACTTTTTTATTTACGAAAATGACTTACTGTTCAAACTATTGCCCAGAATGTCCTCTTTTTTGAAACTCGCTACACCGTGTAGCGAGTTTGACTAGGGTTGGTCAAAACTCGCTACACCGTGTAGCGAGTTTAGGGTAATTAATTACGGCCGTTGGGAAAATTAATTAGGTCATTTAATTAAACTAAATTCGCTACACCGTGTAGCGAGTTTTTGACCGAAGTCAAACTCGCTACACCGTGTAGCGAGTTCAATTTATTCCAAACCCCTACATAACCCCCTCCGTCCGTCCCAACAAAACTTACCATTCTCTTCTTCCTTTCTCAGCCCAGTTCTCCCTTTTCTTTCTTTCTTTCTTTCTTTCTTTCTTTCTTAAATCTATCTCTCTCATAATGGATCCATCAAAACCCCGTTGGTATCGTGGACGAAAACCTCTTCCAGTACAACCCGGTCAAACCTCCAATCGCCTATCTAATCTCTCTCAAATTGAACGAGAGTTTCAATCTCCACCGTCTCCACCGCCTCAAACTGAACGAGAGAGATCTCCACCGCGTCATATCATACCTGGTCCCGCTGGTGAAGCACAGTTAGCCATGCGTCGGCATCACACCGGAAAAGCTCATGTCTCTCAGGGACCCCCCGCTCAGTCGACCCAAGAGGCAATACGTAGAAAGCTTGAAGAGCCGGAGGACGATGATGAATTCCGGGGCAAAGCTTGGCTTTTACGCAATGGATTATCTCCTTTGGAGAGGGTACATTTTATCCGTTGAAAATGATCAAGGAGAAATGCAAACAACATGAAAGGGTGGAACAGGTATAATATTTTACATTAATTATAGTTAAGGTTGAAATTTACAATTAATTGGTCATAATATTTTTGTTCTATTAGGTTGTGGTTGTTGTCAAGAAGTGCACACCAGGCCGAGAATGGCTCTTTTCACGTGATTTTGAAGGATCCTCGACACTATTGAAGCTTACTTAGGTGACAAAGTGTTTAAGCAAGCGAGGGCGAAGTGACATTGGTGAAGGTGCTTTGTTACGATACTTACTCAGGTATGAAATATTTTCCTTAACATTACACTCCCTAAATATATCCTTACCTTTTTGTTCTAAATGTTTTGTTTTATTCATCTATTAGGTTGTTGTTTGGGCCATATCACGCTCAAAAAAACTACTTAACATTGTTCCTTCCAATGTTTGTAAGGTCTTCCCTAAGGATTGTTAATTTCATCTTTGGACATGTATTATTTGAATTTATGTCGGATTTAATATGTACCTGAATTTATGTACTATTTTTCTATGTGACCGGAATGTGGTCACTGAATTTATTTATTTATGTAAGATTTCCTATGTGGCCGGGATGTGGCCACTAACTTGACAATATTTATTTTTTGTGATTTTATGTAGATTTCCTATGTGGCCGGGATGTGGCCACTAACTCTAAAATATTTATTTTATGTGATTTTATGTAAGATTTCCTATGTGGCCGGGATGTGGCCACTAACTTGAAAATATTTATTTTTTGTGATTTTATGTAAGATTTCCTATGTGGCCGGGATGTGGCCACTAACTTGACAATATTTTTTTTTTTTGTGATTTTATGTAGATTTCCTATGTGGTCGGGATGTGGCCACTAACTCGAAAATATTTATTTTTTTGTAATTTTATGTAAGATTTATAAATATTTATAAAAAAAAAATTCAGCCACATGTCATTATTTTTTTAACACATGTAATTTTTTTTTTTGTTAGTACGAAGCTATTTTGAGCAACAATTTGAAGCTGATTTAATTGTCGAAATTAAAATTTAAAAGTTGTTATTGTTACACCATTATATGTACTTCAAGTAACAATTTTTAGATATTCATTATGATATATAAATTAACCTATAATTATTGCTCAAAATAGCTTCGCGAACGAATTTTTTTTTTTGATGTTACTACGAAGCTATTTTGAGCAAAAATTTGAAGCTGACCTGGGAGTGGAACAATGAGATGTACTACAGAGGTGTAGAAGAAAAGATGAGGAAGGAGCTGCTATCTGAAAGAGATCAAATCCTTGCAGCAAGAAGAGAAAGAGAAGAATTTTCTGATTAGAAACATTTTGGCTAAGTCTTTTACTTCCTTCGTTTTTATCCACTGTCTTAAACATATTTTATTTTGGATAATATTTGTGTTTTGGCTCTTATGGTTGAATCAAGAAGATTGATTTTTTCTTCATTGGTAAATTCAATCCATAAGCTATCTTGCAGGTCATATCTTCATGAGATATATTGCTTTGCCAAAAAGGGGGAAATTGTTAGGACCTAACTATGTAGATACATAGTTATATATGGTTTTGACAAAGAAACATATCCAATGTTATCGGCGGTCAAGATACCTCATGAACATTGAATGACGAAGACTTAACTTTGCACATCTTATTAACCAATATGACAGCAATGATCAATAGAGACTAATCAAATAATACAAATGTATTTCATTACAAAAAGATCATTACATGTCATCCATCTCAAACCCTTGACTCCTACTCATCTAAATCAATTAGCTAATCCTAACAGCTAAGAATCTCAATAGCAGAGGTCTCATCCCTCTGACAGCTATGATCTTCAAAGACAGCAGCAATGATTTATCTCTGTGATGACCAAGATGTGCCTTGCCCAATCTCTCAACAAACATTGCCTTGTCATCTCCTTGAAGATCCTCTGCACAAGGGTTGCAAATTCAGCTATTATTATCCAGTCAACAAATGCTCTAAATGCAAACACTATTCCACCCACATTCATTTGCTGCATTGTCTCCCCAACGGCAATATTCCAGCTTATAAAAGGAAGCCTCCTTGATAGAAGCTCCTGCCCTTCAACCCACAACTTTTGCAACCTTCCTTTCACCCTTGCATACCTGCAATACCTGCAACCAATTACAAAACAATTCTGAGACACTTGAGACTGTACTTCAGGTGTATAAACAACTTTGTAAATCACTTAAGACTGACTTTAAGTGTGTTCTGTAATTTGCTTCGTAACAAGCGAATTCCTAATTGATTGTACTAATTAGGAAGAGGAGGTTCAAGGAACTTGCCTAATCAATCATTGTAAATCTTAAAGGGAACTAGATTATAGTGGATTGATCTCACTTGTCAAGGTTGACAGTGAGGGTGGACGTGGGAGGAGTGAACTACGAACCACCTTAAAATTCTTGTGTCATTTTGGTATTATCACACACAAACACACACACACACCTACACACACCTACACCAATCACTTTGTCTTTACATTATTTCACTTTATTTATTCCGCTGCACATTATAATCTTGCTTTTTGATTAGTTAATATCTGACAGCTAAGAATACTTCTCAGCTGACAGCTAAGAATACTTCTCAGCTGTCAAAGCTTAACTGCCTAATCTTCCTTTAACTGATTAAGCACACAGGACCTTTTAGTGTTAGAGAAATTAAAGGCAGCACAACAGTCCCAAAACTCAGCCCAAGAATCCCAAATTCCAACCTAAATCGGTCACTATCAGATAGACAAATCTCAAGAAAAACCACACCCATAACCACATATTGTCTTGTCAAGCAACACACACGTCTTCTTGGCGACAATGAACGAAAAGACACACAAAATCAAATCAAGCTTATAAATTGAGTGAGAGATACACCTAATTAGTGAAACAGAGAAACAACCTCAATCCGGATCAAACTCCCAATTAATCTCTCCAACTCTCTAAAGCACCCGAAAGAAACCCTCAAGACATTGTAAATCGCAGAGAAGTGCTCGTGTGTTGTGAATGCAGAAAAGGGGTATAGGGGTTTAAATAGAGGTTGAGGGATAAAAGAGATAAGGGAGAAGAATACCAAAATAAAGATAAACCTTCCGGATCAGAGAATTTGAATCAAGAGCGCAAGGAAAGGAACTCCAATGCGCAACAATTGGGATGAGAAAGACGCAGCAATTGGGATGAGAATTAACGCCAAGTCAAAGTATTTCTCCGCTAATAACAACGACAAGGGCTGGACTGGGAATTAGGGATTGGGCCAACCATATTGGGCTGCTTGTTTGGACTTTGGCCTAACAAAAAATAACAACCGGCAATCCTTAACACTACCACTATTCATTTTTAACAAATGTTAAAAGTGTCGATTTGAATATTTTAAATGTCAGTTTGAATTTTGTTTATATGTGTCATCTTGAATATGTGGCACTTTATAATATTAGAACCACACCCATACCCACAGATTGTCTTGTCAAGCAACACTTACGCACTGCTGACAATGAACGAAAGACACACAAAATCATTTTGAATATGTGGCACTTATAATATTAGAACCGACACTTTATAATATTAGAACTGTCATGTTTCTCATATGAACGACTATATATGTGTGTGTGTGTGTGTGTGTGTGCGCGCGCGCTCTCCATCGCATAAAAATAGTTACACTTTTTTTTTTAGTTAACATTGATTGGACTTTGAGCAATAATTTTATGTTCACTTGTTTATCCTAATAAAAATCTAAAAATTGTTATTAGTAATACTTTTATTGTTGTATCCTTAACAAGTTTTAGAATTTCATTTAGATAAATAAATTAACATTAAACTAATGGCTAAAGTTCAATCAAAGCTATCTAAAAAAAAGTGGTACTATCTTTATGGGGCGGAGGGAATATATTACTGTGGATAACACATTCCCTTATCTTCCTCATCCTTAATTATATTCAGGCTTGATAGTCCTTGTTGGACCCTGTCTATCAGCTTAAACTTTTGTATCGGTGCTAAATTTGACATGGTATAAGAGTTCTGTTTAGACAAGGTCATGGTTTTGAATAGTCCCGCCTAACCTTTTGTATCAGTGGTAAGAGCACTGTTTAGACAAGGCCATGGTTTTGAATAGTTACCCCAATTATATTGGCACAATTGCATGTGTTAACTCTCATTCTCCCAGTATGGTCGGGTCACACGGAGGGGGTATTAAGGCTTCCAGTGTGGTCGGGTCACAACATGAGAGGGAGTATTAAGACTTGATATTCATTGTTTCCCCCTATCCATCCACCTAAACTCCTGGATCAGTGGTAAACTTGACAAATTAAATAGTGGCATCACTAGCCAACTAGGAGCCAATACTATGTAATTGCATATCAGAAAATTATTAATCTGCCGTCATTGGTTGCAATTTGTTAAGAATCAAAAGACAACACAATCAAGTGACGCGCCCGCCTCACCAAAATACAGGTGCCCGCCTCGGCTCGACCATGCCAATGTAGGAGCTATCGTCCCAGTGCGGCCGCCTCACCCCGTGCCATGCGCCCGCCTCACCCGGTAGAGCCACAAGGCTGAAGTTCTTTGTGGCCCAGGCGCACGGCTCACCCCTTCCCAGGCGCCCGCCTCGTGCAAAGAACCAACAGACAGATTCATGCAACTGATGCTCTTCCGCTTCGGTTCATAGCTTAGATCAATGTATTGTTGTTCTATATTAATGTCTCTTAGAATTAGAAAAGCCATAGTCTCTTGTATATAAACCTCAGATATATAATGGAAATATTATCTTTGCCATTGTCTTTACATGGTATCAGAGCCTTGTGATCAATAAAACAATTTCTTTTCTTTTCTCCCAGTCTGCTGTCTTCTTCACCTGCCATGGCTGGCCAAACCTCCTCCACCATCCCTAACACCGATGAACCCAATCGCCCTATCCTCTTGGTCAATCTCTCTCAATGCAAAACCCTAACACCCCTCACCTACTTAGTTTGGTCTTCCCAAGTAATGTCCCTTCTCTTTGGCCTAGATCTTCTTCAATATGTAGATGGCACCCACCCCACACCCACCGAAATCATCACAATTGATGGTAAAGAAACACCAAACCCAGCCTTCAAAACTTGGAATAGACAGGATCGGCTCATTCTTAGTGCCCTCCTTGGAACCTTGGACACCTCTGTCGCTCCCTTGTTTATCAAGCCAAAACCTCAAACGAGGCTTGGACAATCCTCAAGACAACCTACGCCAATCCCTCTATAGGTCACATACTTCAACTCAAAGACAACCTTTCTACTATCACCAAATCCTCCCTCTCTATCTCGGACTACATGCAAGCTATCAAAGCTTGCACCGACAAACTTCGCTATTTTGGGAAAACCCCTAGATCCCGAAGACATTATTGCCACAGGTTCTCAAGTGCCTCGACTATGACACCAACAAACCCATAGTCGACTCCGTTCATGCCCGTGATGACCCCATCACGTTCGAAGCCCTTCATGAGAAGCTTCATTCATCATGAGCTTACTCTCAAACAACAAACTCCCTCACCTTCCTTCCCAATCTCAGCCCATGTTGCCCAAACCAAAGCCCACTCCTCTCATGCACCCACCCGTCCTTACCCAAGTCATCCTATACTTCCAACACCCCCTCAAAACCGAGCCACTACTCCTTCCAATCCATTCAAGGGAAAATGCCAATATTGCGAGATATGTTGGCCACGTCATATCAGTCTTGACGGTTCAAACACGATTACCCCACCGTCAATTTTCCTCCTCCGCCTTCTTCAAACCGCACCTATCGCTCAAACTCATCCCATTCACGCCCACAAGCCCACACCGTGTCGGCCTCTTCCTCGACTCCATTTTGTACCTTGGCTTGTGGATAGTGGTGCAACTCATCACTTAATCAATGATCTCTCTACTCTTGCTCTTCATCACCCTTACGATGGAAGTGATGACGTTATCATCGGTGACGGCTCCTTACTCCCCATCGCAAATATAGGTTCATTCTTTATTCCCACCTCTCACTCTACACTTCAATTTCATAATGTCTTGCATGTTCCTCTAATCTCTAAAAATATTATCTCCGTCTCTCAATTCTGCAAAGATAACCATGCTTCCATAGAATTCTCACACTCTTCCTTTCTTTTTAAGGAACTCTCGACCCAACAAATCATTCTTCAAGGAACAATTGACCATGGAGTATACGTTTGGCATCCCAACGCACCTCAAGCTCTCATTGGCACCGCCTCAACATCACTTCAAACTTGGCATCATACATAGACTAGGGCACCCCTCCCCCCCCATTGTTTCCCTTTTAAATAAAACTTTCTCTTTACGCATTCCTTTCAATAAAACCTTTTCCCATTGTAATCCCTGTCTTACCAATAAAAGTCACAAACTTCCCTTTTCTACTTCGTCCTTACAAACTAGTACTCCCCTTGAACTTGTATTTTCCGATGTTTGGACCTCTCCGCTTTACTCTTATGATAATTACAAATATTATGTGATTTTTGTTGATCACTTTACCAAATATACGTGGCTCTATCCCCTCAAACAAAAATCAGACACCTTCCTCACATTCGCTCGCTTCAAAGCCCTTGTAGAAAAATTTTTCGCTCGCCCCATTGTTCAATTTTTCTATGACAATGGCGGTGAGTATCTCAAACTCTCTCCATCCCTTCTCCAAAATGGCATCTCTCACTTAACCTCTCCACCACATACTCCTGAACACAACGGCTTTGCCGAACGTCGTCACCGACACTTAGTCGAAACCGCCCTCACTTCTATCCCATGCTAAGCTTCCGCTCATTTTTGATCCCATGCCCTCAGAACCGCATCCTACCTAATCAATAGACTACCCACCCCCACTCTACAAAATGACTCTCCTTATCTAAGACTATTTCAAAAATCACCCAACTACTCTAAACTATTTAGCTTTGGGTGTTTGTGCTACCCATGGCTCAAACCTTACTCACCTCACAAACTTGCACCAAAGTCTACACCTTGCATTTTTGTTGGGTACTCCTCATCTCAAAGTGCATACCACTGTCTCGACCCAACCACTAATAAAGTCTATACCTCTCGCCATGTTAGATTTGTTGAGACCATATTCCCCTACTCAACTCTCGCCTCAAACTCCACCATATCTCCTACTTTCTCCCCAGATGAATGGTGTGCCATCTCCATTCCAATCCTCCAACCCATACCCACTATACCCAATACCCAAACAATACCTAACACATCTCCCACCCCACCAGCCCCAAACACTCACCCGCACCCTACTGCCTCTACTTCTTCCGAACCTACTCCTCATACTCAGACCGAACCAGCCCCACAACATACTAACCTAAACACCTCGCCCACTACCGAACCAAACAACCCACCATCAGTCCCACCCAACCCTCCACCCACCCGCACTATAGAAACCAGATTATCCCATGGCATCCGAAAACCCAATCTCAAATATGCCAATCTTGCTACGCTTCCTTCCCCTTCCTCGCTTCCAACTTCAACCAAACAGGTCCTTTCCATACCCCATTGGCGTGCCGCCATGCAAGAAGAATATGATGCTCTCATGCGTAACACTACATGGTCACTTGTTCCATCCCATGAAGCCCCAAACATAGTCGGGTGCAAATGGGTGTTCCGCATAAAATACAACCCCGACAACACTATACACAAATACAAAGCTCGCCTTGTCGCCAAAGGCTTCCATCAACGCCCTGGCCTTGACTACTCCGACACATTCAGTCCCGTAGTCAAACCCGTAACAAGACGTCTTGTTCTCTCTCTTGCCATCACCCGTGGTTGGTCCCTTCATCAACTCGACGTCAACAACGCCTTCCTTCAAGGCAATCTCTCCGAAACAGTTTTTATGTCCCAACCTCCGGGTTTTCAAAACACTCTTCTTCCCTCTCATGTGTGTCGTCTCTCAAAAGCCATCTACGGTTTAAAGCAAGCACCTCGTGCTTGGTACACCGCTCTAAAACAATTTCTTCTCTCCTTCGGCTTTCGTTTGTCTCTGTCTCATCCCTCTCTTTTCATTTATTCTCATAACTCCAACTATCTTCTTCTTCTTGTCTACGTCGACGACATAGTCATCACGGGTCCATCAAACTCCTTTCTCTCTACATTCATTACAAGTTCCTTTCTCTCTACATTCATTACAAGTCTCTCAACTAGCTTCTCTCTAAAAGATCTAGGCCCACTCTCATATTTTCTAGGAATAGAAGTCACCCCAAATAATTTAGTGTTGTATATTGCAATCTGATTTATTTGATACTTGTTTGAAATGAATTATCTTGATGGATGTGTGGATTTGTACAACTATTACATGTAAAAGGAGTCTTTATTCTCTTCAATTTGACTTTTATAAAGAATATTTTGTACATACTTCAGGGGTACATCCTTGGCAACCCATTGATAGATAACACCACTTGTTATGCATCAAGGGTTCCATATGCTCATCTTGTGGCTTTAATATCAGACGAATATTTTGAGGTAATTTGTTAATGTAGTTAAAGCTTACTTCATAAATATTATACTGTATTGCTTATGAATATATTTTAAAATAGGGTTTTGTATATATAGTCAGTGAAATCGGTGCCAGGGTGACTATAGTAGAAGAGATCCAAGCAACGTAAAGTGCCTCCTTGATCTTCAAACTATAGACAAGGTAAAAAAGCTGGAGTATCTTCTCATTAGAATGTTGTAAGAGCTATTTAGCAATTTCGAGAGAAATGTGACATTAAATCTACGTGTTTAAATGTTCACTTGCACAGTGCATTGAAGTTATAAATGAATATCATATTCTCGTACCAAAGTGTTGGGGGGGTGATGGATTGCGAAACAAGATGAGTTCAAATGGAGGAAACAATCTAGTGAAGACCACATCCTTTTGCCTTCTCAAGGGGACGAACAAACCGAGCCATGTAATTTGCGGGTATACCTTTCTTCACTAATACTCCTTCCGCCCCGTAACTAATACTCCTTCCGCCCCCGTAAGATATTTTTCTACTTTGACTTTAGTGGTCAACTCAATTGATATGTGACCATAGTTTTATAAAAATTTGATTATTCTTATAAATTCTAAAAATTGTTATTGATTGATTGTTTTCTTTGTACTGCATCAATAACAACTTTTAGAATTTCTTGAGGATAATCAAAATTTCAAAAATAAAAATAAAAAATTGGTCAAAGTTCAATTGAGTAGACTGCCAAAGTCAAAGTGATACTATCTTTTCCGGACGGAGAGAGTGTTTGATTCTTCCCACAGATTCATTATATGGTAAAAAAAAGTGGCTTCCTCACTGGTCATCTTGGGAGTCAGGATGTTTGGGAAACCCACCTTTGCTCAAGATCTGGATCTTCTCCAGGAAACCCACCTTTGCTCAAAATCTGGAAATGAACGAGGGGTCTTCACTTTTGCTGAAAGGGTTTGAAGTATTTGAGGCTGCTTTAAAATGCTAGGCTCTTTTTCAAGAGAAGTTTGTTAATTAAAGCATATTGCGTTCTTCCGTCTAAGGTTCTTTTTTATATTTTTTGAGTTTAAAAATCAACTCGATAGTCAAATTAAAATTTTATAGTTCATCTATCAGAGTATTTAAAGTCTCTGTATGATAGATAGCCATCAGACTTAAGACTTATTCATCACTAATATTTGAGGTTTGGAGTCTTGGTTCGAAAATTGAGTCTTATAGTTGAACTATCAGATTCGATTGAGTCTGATAGTTGAGAAATCATATTCATCCATAGTCTGCTTAGTCTTAAAGTTCAACTATAAGACGTAAACTGTTCAACTATAAGAGCGGACCGGTATTTGGCTAAAGGTTCAACTATGTGGCATTTTGAAAATGTAATGACCTCTTATGGCATTATGCTTAGGCTGGAGTGCTCTAGGATCAGTGGCCCTCTAACTTTTGAGAGTAATTTAAGAAATTGACTTGGAAGCAAATTAGGTAGAAAAATACATATGTGGCCTAACAATACTACTACGTATATAGTGAAGATTAGGCAATCTTTATCCCTTGTGAAACTGTATAGAGCCTTGAATGTATACTTTTTAGTGCAGGTACTAAGAAACATGCTATGTGCGAAATGGGCAAACTTTCCGGCTGTACAAGAAGCCCTCCATGTCCGAAATGTTAGTTTACTTATGAAACAATGTCTAGACTTATAAAACTTGACTATATATATGTATCTTACTAAATCAAGAAATTCGTTAATATTTATCAGGGAACACTATCATCAGCGTGGATCAGGTGCAATAAAACTTTTTCAGGTTTCGTAAGCGATGTGGCAAATGTAATAGCGTATCATCAGGTTCTTAGCAAGAAGGGATACCGAGCTTTAATATATAGGTACTCACACACACATGTATATATGTACTCCCTCCGTCCCATTGAAGAGTCATCATAATATATTTTTGTTACTGGCTTAATCGTATTAGTGAATTGCGGTGGTGATCATGACATGACTATACCGTACATTGATACACTAGCTTGGATACGTAAGCTTAATCTCGAGTACCAATGAACGCTGGAGACCTTGGTTTTGTGAATGATCAAGTGGCGGGGGTCGGTTCTTCTCTAAATTCATATTTCTATTTAAACAAATTATATTTTTCATAAAGAATACCGTATGTTTCTATTTGTTATTCTTCTACGGATATACCGAGAAGTATCGTGGAGACAATGGATTCTCTCTTACCTTCGCAACCGTGAAGGCAAGAAATTTATGTCCTTACTTTATTATATGCTATGAAAATGCACATTGATTAATACCTTCTTTTTTTCTTTTTTTTTCCTGGGGGTATGTTTAGGGAGCGGACATATAGCAATGTATTACAAGCCTAAGGAGGTGTTTGCCATGGTTGAAAGATGGTTCTCTCGTATTTCTTTGTGATTCATTTTTTGTTTGAAGGAAGCGTTTCATGTTGCGTTTGCCTCGGATTTCAAGATCAATACTCCCTCCGTCCTTAAGCAATATGCACACTAAATAAATGAATAACTCATTATTTTGTTCAATAAAGGCTTTTATTTCATGTTTTATTGAAAGGTTACAAGTTAATTTATTTCTTCTTCACTTTGGTTTGTTATTTTTCAGATGTATAATTAACTTATTTACATTTACTTGGAGAAAATTAGATAGTGTATGTAATATATATTTCATGTATGTAATATATATGACCTGAAAATTAGTAGGCATCCACATTGAGTCCAACTGGATTTCTCATCAACCAAAATATGAATGGGATATTGATATCTAAGTTGATCAATCATGGTTCATTTGGCATTGTAAATGTTACTCCCTCTGTCCCTAAATAAATATTCATTTTTCAAAAATTTTGTCCCAAAATGAATTTCGATATTTACCAAACTCTCCTTGGTGAAACAACGAAGTTCTAATTTATACTTGTACACTTATGATATAATATACTGAGATTACTCAGGGTTTTTTATGTACTTTTATTATTAAAAATAAATCTCATCTTTTCTCAAATGTTCTTAAAAGTAAAAATTGGATATTTATATAAAGACTGAGGGAATATTACCCCATCCCAAAATGAATTGAGCAACAAAATGTGAACTGCTTCATAATGATGGGTTAACTACTTTCATAATCATGGCATTGATTATTATATAGGGTTTTTTTTTTCTTCAAAAAATTCCTCTTTAAATTAATATTTCCCAAAATAACAATCCTACCAAACTATTTATCAAATGTTTATTTTTTTGAAACTCGATAATTCATATGGCGAATTTATTTTCTATTCGCCTAAACTCGCTACAACATGTAGCGAGTGTATTTTATTTTTTTTATTTCCAGTAATTATTACGGAAATTATATTAAATTTGACGTAATTAATTAACTCACTACTACATATAGTGATTTTAAGCGAGGTCGATACTCCGTTTCGCGAGATTAAGCGAATTTTGAATCCCCCACGTCAGTTCGACAGGATGGAACTTGAAGATTTTTTTATTTTATTTTTTTGGTATGATGAAGAGAGCTAGAAAGAGGAGAGCAATCCACTTCCAAAAAAACGAATTTTTTCCCAAATAATCCCGTTTTACTTTTTTATTTACGAAAATGACTTACTGTTCAAACTATTGCCCAGAATGTCCTCTTTTTTGAAACTCGCTACACCGTGTAGCGAGTTTGACTAGGGTTGGTCAAAACTCGCTACACCGTGTAGCGAGTTTAGGGTAATTAATTACGGCCGTTGGGAAAATTAATTAGGTCATTTAATTAAACTAAATTCGCTACACCGTGTAGCGAGTTTTGACCAGAAGTCAAACTCGCTACACCGTGTAGCGAGTTCAATTTATTCCAAACCCCTACATAACCCCCTCCGTCCGTCCCAACAAAACTTACCATTCTCTTCTTCCTTTCTCAGCCCAGTTCTCCCTTTTCTTTCTTTCTTTCTTTCTTAAATCTATCTCTCTCATAATGGATCCATCAAAACCCCGTTGGTATCGTGGACGAAAACCTCTTCCAGTACAACCCGGTCAAACCTCCAATCGCCTATCTAATCTCTCTCAAATTGAACGAGAGTTTCAATCTCCACCGTCTCCACCGCCTCAAACTGAACGAGAGAGATCTCCACCGCGTCATATCATACCTGGTCCCGCTGGTGAAGCACAGTTAGCCATGCGTCGGCATCACACCGGAAAAGCTCATGTCTCTCAGGGACCCCCCGCTCAGTCGACCCAAGAGGCAATACGTAGAAAGCTTGAAGAGCCGGAGGACGATGATGAATTCCAGGGCAAAGCTTGGCTTTCTGCAATGGATTATCTCACTGGAGAGGGTACATTTTATCCGTTGAAAATGATCAAGGAGAAATGCAAACAACATGAAAGGGTGGAACAGGTATAATATTTTACATTAATTATAGTTAAGGTTGAAATTTACAATTAATTGGTCATAATATTTTTGTTCTATTAGGTTGTGGTTGTTGTCAAGAAGTGCACACCAACTGAGAATGGCTCTTTTCACGTGATTTTGAAGGATCCTACTGACACTATTGAAGCTTACTTAGGTGACAAAGTGTTTAAGCAAACTGAGGGCGGAAGTGACATTGGTGAAGGTCTTTGTTCTGATACTTACTCAGGTATGAAATATTTTCCTTAACATTACACTCCCTAAATATATCCTTACCTTTTTGTTCTAAATGTTTTGTTTTATTCATCTATTAGGTTGTTGTTTGGGCCATATCACGCTCAAAAAAACTACTTAACATTGTTCCTTCCAATGTTTGTAAGGTCTTCCCTAAGGATTGTTAATTTCATCTTTGGACATGTATTATTTGAATTTATGTCGGATTTAATATGTACCTGAATTTATGTACTATTTTTCTATGTGACCGGAATGTGGTCACTGAATTTATTTATTTATGTAAGATTTCCTATGTGGCCGGGATGTGGCCACTAACTTGACAATATTTATTTTTTGTGATTTTATGTAGATTTCCTATGTGGCCGGGATGTGGCCACTAACTCTAAAATATTTATTTTATGTGATTTTATGTAAGATTTCCTATGTGGCCGGGATGTGGCCACTAACTTGAAAATATTTATTTTTTGTGATTTTATGTAAGATTTCCTATGTGGGCCGGGATGTGGCCACTAACTTGACAATATTTTTTTTTTGTGATTTTATGTAGATTTCCTATGTGGTCGGGATGTGGCCACTAACTCGAAAAATATTTATTTTTGTAATTTTATGTAAGATTTATAAATATTTATAAAAAAAAATTCAGCCACATGTCATTATTTTTTAACACATGTAATTTTTTTTTTTGTTAGTACGAAGCTATTTTGAGCAACAATTTGAAGCTGATTTAATTGTCGAAATTAAAATTTAAAAGTTGTTATTGTTACACCATTATATGTACTTCAAGTAACAATTTTTAGATATTCATTATGATATATAAATTAACCTATAATTATTGCTCAAAATAGCTTCGCGAACGAATTTTTTTTTTTGATGTTACTACGAAGCTATTTTGAGCAAAAATTTGAAGCTGACCTGGGAGTGGAACAATGAGATGTACTACAGAGGTGTAGAAGAAAAGATGAGGAAGGAGCTGCTATCTGAAAGAGATCAAATCCTTGCAGCAAGAAGAGAAAGAGAAGAATTTTCTGATTAGAAACATTTTGGCTAAGTCTTTTACTTCCTTCGTTTTTATCCACTGTCTTAAACATATTTTATTTTGGATAATATTTGTGTTTTGGCTCTTATGGTTGAATCAAGAAGATTGATTTTTTCTTCATTGGTAAATTCAATCCATAAGCTATCTTGCAGGTCATATCTTCATGAGATATATTGCTTTGCCAAAAAGGGGGAAATTGTTAGGACCTAACTATGTAGATACATAGTTATATATGGTTTTGACAAAGAAACATATCCAATGTTATCTGACAGTCAAGATACCTCATGAACATTGGACAGCCAAGACTTAACCTGCACATCTTATTAACCAATATGACAGCAATGATCAATAGAGACTAATCAAATAATACAAATGTATTTCATTACAAAAAGATCATTACATGTCATCCATCTCAAACCCTTGACTCCTACTCATCTAAATCAATTAGCTAATCCTAACAGCTAAGAATCTCAATAGCAGAGGTCTCATCCCTCTGACAGCTATGATCTTCAAAGACAGTAGCAATGATTTATCTGTGTGATGACCAAGATGTGCCTTGCCCAATCTCTCAACAAACATTGCCTTGTCATCTCCTTGAAGATCCTCTGCACAAGGGTTGCAAATTCAGCTATTATTATCCAGTCAACAAATGCTCTAAATGCAAACACTATTCCACCCACATTCATTTGCTGCATTGTCTCCCCAATGGCAATATTCCAGCTTATAAAAGGAAGCCTCCTTGATAGAAGCTCCTGCCCTTCAACCCACAACTTTTGCAACCTTCCTTTCACCCTTGCATACCTGCAATACCTGCAACCAATTACAAAACAATTCTGAGACACTTGAGACTGTACTTCAGGTGTATAAACAACTTTGTAAATCACTTAAGACTGACTTTAAGTGTGTTCTGTAATTTTCTTCGTAACAAGCAAATCCCTAATTGATTGTACTAATTAGGAAGAGGAGGTTCAAGGAACTTGCATAATCAATCATTGTAAATCTTAAAGGGAACTAGATTATAGTGGATTGATCTCACTTGTCAAGGTTGACAGTGAGGGTGGACGTGGGAGGAGTGAACTCTGAACCACCTTAAAATTCTTGTGTCATTTGGTATTATCACACACAAACACACACACACACCTACACACACCTACACCAATCACTTTGTCTTTACATTATTTCACTTTATTTATTCCGCTGCACATTATAATCTTGCTTTTTGATTAGTTAATATCTGACAGCTAAGAATACTTCTCAGCTGACAGCTAAGAATACTTCTCAGCTGTCAAAGCTTAACTGCCTAATCTTCCTTTAACTGATTAAGCACACAGGACCTTTTAGTGTTAGAGAAATTAAAGGCAGCACAACAGTCCCAAAACTCAGCCCAAGAATCCCAAATTCCAACCTAAATCGGTCACTATCAGATAGACAAATCTCAAGAAAAACCACACCCATAACCACATATTGTCTTGTCAAGCAACACACACGTACTGCTGACAATGAACGAAAGACACACAAAATCAAATCAAGCTTATAAATTGAGTGAGAGATACACCTAATTAGTGAAACAGAGAAACAACCTCAATCCGGATCAAACTCCCAATTAATCTCTCCAACTCTCTAAAGCACCCGAAAGAAACCCTCAAGACATTGTAAATCGCAGAGAAGTGCTCGTGTGTTGTGAATGCAGAAAAGGGGTATAGGGGTTTAAATAGAGGTTGAGGGATAAAAGAGATAAGGGAGAAGAATACCAAAATAAAGATAAACCTTCCGGATCAGAGAATTTGAATCAAGAGCGCAAGGAAAGGAACTCCAATGCGCAACAATTGGGATGAGAAAGACGCAGCAATTGGGATGAGAATTAACGCCAAGTCAAAGTATTTCTCCGCTAATAACAACGACAAGGGCTGGACTGGGAATTAGGGATTGGGCCAACCATATTGGGCTGCTTGTTTGGACTTTGGCCTAACAAAAAATAACAACCGGCAATCCTTAACACTACCACTATTCATTTTTAACAAATGTTAAAAGTGTCGATTTGAATATTTTAAATGTCAGTTTGAATTTTGTTTATATGTGTCATCTTGAATATGTGGCACTTTATAATATTAGAACCACACCCATACCCACAGATTGTCTTGTCAAGCAACACTTACGCACCGACGACAATGAACGAAAGACACACAAAATCATTTTGAATATGTGGCACTTATAATATTAGAACCGACACTTTATAATATTAGAACTGTCATGTTTCTCATATGACCGACTATATATGTGTGTGTGTGTGTGTGCGCGCGCGCGCGCTCTCCATCGCATAAAAATAGTTGCACTTTTTTTTTTAGTGAACATTGATTGGACTTTGAGCAATAATTTTATGTTCACTTGTTTATCCTAATAAAAATCTAAAAATTGTTATTAGTAATACTTTTATTGTTGTATCCTTAACAAGTTTTAGAATTTCATTTAGATAAATAAATTAACATTAAACTAATGGCTAAAGTTCAATCAAAGCTATCTAAAAAAAAGTGGTACTATCTTTATGGGGCGGAGGGAATATATTACTGTGGATAACACATTCCCTTATCTTCCTCATCCTTAATTATATTCAGGCTTGATAGTCCTTGTTGGACCCCTGTCTATCAGCTTAAACTTTTGTATTGGTGCTAAATTTGACATGGTATAAGAGTTCTGTTTAGACAAGGTCATGGTTTTGAATAGTCCCGCCTAACCTTTTGTATCAGTGCTAAGAGCACTGTTTAGACAAGGCCATGGTTTTGAATAGTTACCCCAATTATATTGGCACAATTGCATGTGTTAACTCTCATTCTCCCAGTATGGTCGGGTCACACGGAGGGGGTATTAAGGCTTCCAGTGTGGTCGGGTCACAACATGAGAGGGAGTATTAAGACTTGATATTCATTGTTTCCCCCTATCCATCCACCTAAACTCCTGGATCAGTGGTAAACTTGACAAATTAAATAGTGGCATCACTAGCCAACTAGGAGCCAATACTTTGTAATTGCATATCAGAAAATTATTAATCTGCCGTCATTGGTTGCAATTTGTTAAGAATCAAAAGACAACACAATCAAGTGACGCGCCCGCCTCACCAAAATCCAGGTGCCCGCCTCAGCTCGACCATGCCAATGCAGGAGCTACTGCGTCCCAGGCGGCCGCCTCACCCCGTGCCATGCGCCCGCCTCACCAGCCGAGCCACAAGGCTGAAGTTGCTGTGGCCCAGGCGCACGGCTCACCCCTTCCCAGGCGCCCGCCTCGTGCAAAACCAACATGTATTCATGCAACTGATGCTCTTCCGCTTCGGTTCATAGCTTAGATCAATGTATTGTTGTTCTATATTAATGTCTCTTAGAATTAGAAAAGCCATAGTCTCTTGTATATAAACCTCAGATATATAATGGAAATATTATCTTTGCCATTGTCTTTACATGGTATCAGAGCCTTGTGATCAATAAAACAATTTCTTTTCTTTTCTCCCGCCTCCGCTCGTCTTCTTCACCTGCCATGGCTGGCCAAACCTCCTCCACCATCCCTAACACCGATGAACCCAATCGCCCTATCCTCTTGGTCAATCTCTCTCAATGCAAAACCCTAACACCCCTCACCTACTTAGTTTGGTCTTCCCAAGTAACGTCCCTTCTCTTTGGCCTAGATCTTCTTCAATATGTAGATGGCACCCACCCCACACCCACCGAAATCATCACAATTGATGGTAAAGAAACACCAAACCCAGCCTTCAAAACTTGGAATAGACAGGATCGGCTCATTCTTAGTGCCCTCCTTGGAACCTTGGACACCTCTGTCGCTCCCCTTGTTTATCAAGCCAAAACCTCAAACGAGGCTTGGACAATCCTCAAGACAACCTACGCCAATCCCTCTATAGGTCACATACTTCAACTCAAAGACAACCTTTCTACTATCACCAAATCCTCCCTCTCTATCTCGGACTACATGCAAGCTATCAAAGCTTGCACCGACAAACTCGCTATTTTGGGAAAACCCCTAGATCCCGAAGACATTATTGCCACAGTTCTCAAGGGCCTCGACTATGACACCAACAAACCCATAGTCGACTCCGTTCATGCCCGTGATGACCCCATCACGTTCGAAGCCCTTCATGAGAAGCTCATTCATCATGAGCTTACTCTCAAACAACAAACTCCCTCACCTTCCTTCCCAATCTCAGCCCATGTTGCCCAAACCAAAGCCCACTCCTCTCATGCACCCACCCGTCCTTACCCAAGTCATCCTATACTTCCAACACCCCCTCAAAACCGAGCCACTACTCCTTCCAATCCATTCAAGGGAAAATGCCAATATTGCAGATATGTTGGCCACGTCATATCCCAGTGCTGACAGTTCAAACACGATTACCCCACCGTCAATTTTCCTCCTCCGCCTTCTTCAAACCGCACCTATCGCTCAAACTCATCCCATTCACAGCCACAAGCCCACACCGTGTCAGCCTCTTCCTCGACCCATTTTGTACCTTGGCTTGTGGATAGTGGTGCAACTCATCACTTAATCAATGATCTCTCTACTCTTGCTCTTCATCACCCTTACGATGGAAGTGATGACGTTATCATCGGTGACGGCTCCTTACTCCCCATCGCAAATATAGGTTCATTCTTTATTCCCACCTCTCACTCTACACTTCAATTTCATAATGTCTTGCATGTTCCTCTAATCTCTAAAAATATTATCTCCGTCTCTCAATTCTGCAAAGATAACCATGCTTCCATAGAATTCTCACACTCTTCCTTTCTTTTTAAGGAACTCTCGACCCAACAAATCATTCTTCAAGGAACAATTGACCATGGAGTATACGTTTGGCATCCCAACGCACCTCAAGCTCTCATTGGCACCGCCTCAACATCACTTCAAACTTGGCATCATACATAGACTAGGGCACCCCTCCCCCCCCATTGTTTCCCTTTTAAATAAAACTTTCTCTTTACGCATTCCTTTCAATAAAACCTTTTCCCATTGTAATCCCTGTCTTACCAATAAAAGTCACAAACTTCCCTTTTCTACTTCGTCCTTACAAACTAGTACTCCCCTTGAACTTGTATTTTCCGATGTTTGGACCTCTCCGCTTTACTCTTATGATAATTACAAATATTATGTGATTTTTGTTGATCACTTTACCAAATATACGTGGCTCTATCCCCTCAAACAAAAATCAGACACCTTCCTCACATTCGCTCGCTTCAAAGCCCTTGTAGAAAAATTTTTCGCTCGCCCCATTGTTCAATTTTTCTATGACAATGGCGGTGAGTATCTCAAACTCTCTCCATCCCTTCTCCAAAATGGCATCTCTCACTTAACCTCTCCACCACATACTCCTGAACACAACGGCTTTGCCGAACGTCGTCACCGACACTTAGTCGAAACCGCCCTCTCACTTCTATCCCATGCTAAGCTTCCGCTCATTTTTTGATCCCATGCCCTCAGAACCGCATCCTACCTAATCAATAGACTACCCACCCCCACTCTACAAAATGACTCTCCTTATCTAAGACTATTTCAAAAATCACCCAACTACTCTAAACTATTTAGCTTTGGGTGTTTGTGCTACCCATGGCTCAAACCTTACTCACCTCACAAACTTGCACCAAAGTCTACACCTTGCATTTTTGTTGGGTACTCCTCATCTCAAAGTGCATACCACTGTCTCGACCCAACCACTAATAAAGTCTATACCTCTCGCCATGTTAGATTTGTTGAGACCATATTCCCCTACTCAACTCTCACCTCAAACTCCACCATATCTCCTACTTTCTCCCCAGATGAATGGTGTGCCATCTCCATTCCAATCCTCCAACCCATACCCACTATACCCAATATCCAAACAATACCTAACACATCTCCCACCCCACCAGCCCCAAACACTCACCCGCACCCTACTGCCTCTACTTCATCCGAACCTACTCCTCATACTCAGACCGAACCAACCCCACAGCATACTAACCTAAACACCTCGCCCACTACCGAACCAAACAACCTACCATCAGTCCCACCCAACCCTCCACCCACCCGCACTATAGAAACCAGATTATCCCATGGCATCCGAAAACCCAATCTCAAATATGCCAATCTTGCTACCCTTCCTTCCCCTTCCTCGCTTCCAACTTCAACCAAACAGGTCCTTTCCATACCCCATTGGCGTGCCGCCATGCAAGAAGAATATGATGCTCTCATGCGTAACACTACATGGTCACTTGTTCCATCCCATGAAGCCCCAAACATAGTCGGGTGCAAATGGGTGTTCCGCATAAAATACAACCCCGACAACACTATACACAAATACAAAGCTCGCCTTGTCGCCAAAGGCTTCCATCAACGCCCTGGCCTTGACTACTCCGACACATTCAGTCCCGTAGTCAAACCCGTAACAAGACGTCTTGTTCTCTCTCTTGCCATCACCCGTGGTTGGTCCCTTCATCAACTCGACGTCAACAACGCCTTCCTTCAAGGCAATCTCTCCGAAACAGTTTTTATGTCCCAACCTCCGGGTTTTCAAAACACTCTTCTTCCCTCTCATGTGTGTCGTCTCTCAAAAGCCATCTACGGTTTAAAGCAAGCACCTCGTGCTTGGTACACCGCTCTAAAACAATTTCTTCTCTCCTTCGGCTTTCGTTTGTCTCTGTCTGATCCCTCTCTTTTCATTTATTCTCATAACTCCAACTATCTTCTTCTTCTTGTCTACGTCGACGACATAGTCATCACGGGTCCATCAAACTCCTTTCTCTCTACATTCATTACAAGTTCCTTTCTCTCTACATTCATTACAAGTCTCTCAACTAGCTTCTCTCTAAAAGATCTAGGCCCACTCTCATATTTTCTAGGAATAGAAGTCACCCCAAATAATTTAGTGTTGTATATTGCAATCTGATTTATTTGATACTTGTTTGAAATGAATTATGTTGATGGATGTGTGGATTTGTACAACTATTACATGTAAAAGGAGTCTTTATTCTCTTCAATTTGACTTTTATAAAGAATATTTTGTACATACTTCAGGGGTACATCCTTGGCAACCCATTGATAGATAACACCACTTGTTATGCATCAAGGGTTCCATATGCTCATCTTGTGGCTTTAATATCAGACGAATATTTTGAGGTAATTTGTTAATGTAGTTAAAGCTTACTTCATAAATATTATAATGTATTGCTTATGAATATATTTTAAAATAGGGTTTTGTATATATAGTCACCGAAATCACCTGCCAGGGTGACTATAGTAGAAGAGATCCAAGCAACGTAAAGTGCCTCCTTGATCTTCAAACTATAGACAAGGTAAAAAGTTGGAGTATCTTCTCATTAGAATGTTGTAAGAGCTATTTAGCAATTTCGAGAGAAATGTGACATTAAATCTACGTGTTTAAATGTTCACTTGCACAGTGCATTGAAGTTATAAATGAATATCATATTCTCGTACCAAAGTGTTGGGGGGGTGATGGATTGCAGAAACAAGATGAGTTCAAATGGAGGAAACAATCCAGTGAAGACCACATCCTTTTGCCTTCTCAAGGGGACGAACAAACTGAGCCATGTAATTTGCAGGTATACCTTTCTTCACTAATACTCCTTCCGCCCCCGTAACTAATACTCCTTCCGCCCCCGTAAGATATTTTTCTACTTTGACTTTAGTGGTCAACTCAATTGATATGTGACCATAGTTTTATAAAAATTTGATTATTCTTATAAATTCTAAAAATTGTTATTGATTGATTGTTTTCTTTGTACTGCATCAATAACAACTTTTAGAATTTCTTGAGGATAATCAAAATTTCAAAAATAAAAATAAAAAATTGGTCAAAGTTCAATTGAGTAGACTGCCAAAGTCAAAGTGATACTATCTTTTCCGGACGGAGAGAGTGTTTGATTCTTCCCACAGATTCATTATATGGTAAAAAAAAGTGGCTTCCTCACTGGTCATCTTGGGAGTCAGGATGTTTGGGAAACCCACCTTTGCTCAAGATCTGGATCTTCTCCAGGAAACCCACCTTTGCTCAAAATCTGGAAATGAACGAGGGGTCTTCACTTTTGCTGAAAGGGTTTGAAGTATTTGAGGCTGCTTTAAAATGCTAGGCTCTTTTTCAAGAGAAGTTTGTTAATTAAAGCATATTGCGTTCTTCCGTCTAAGGTTCTTTTTTATATTTTTTGAAGGTATATTCAACTTTTCTATTTGTTCAATCGAACCATTTGCATTTTCGGTTATAGATGCCTGTGTGAGCCTTTTATACCTGAATTACAACTCATTGTAGACCCATGATAAATCGTATTAGGAATGTACAAAACTTGGAAATCCAATATGTATCAACTATCATGTTTTGGTAGGGGTGAATTTGGTTTGGTAGTGTGAATTTGGTTGTGTATTTCTTATGAAGGATGGTGGTTATGGAGAAATATTGGTTGTGAAATTGTTGTTGGTGTTGGTGGTAGTAATAATAGTCATAAACGAATGAGCTGAATAAAAATAAAAAGGGATGGTGTTCATGGAAGCTTGTTTGTTGGATAGTAGTCTTAACAAATGGGATTAGCAAAATGCTCAAACCTCAATTTATATAGGCTTTTGAATTATATGGCACATTATATATGATTAGCACTACATTCACACGTAAGCTTATAAACTTATTATCTAACCCTCCCCTGTTTTGGTCCATGCTAACTATGCTCTTAAGTATCACAGTACGTAGACTTGTTGTTGAGGTATCTTTGTCAGTTCTACTTCTATTTCTACCCCTTGCATTTGTCTTTTTTCTTGAAAAAGACATGATGAATCTACGACCCCTAATATGTAAATTGCATTGTCCTAAACATTTCTCTATGTTTGATCAAGCAGTCAACTGTTTACTCTTAATTTATATTAGATGGCTTGTGTAAAGTCAAAGGGGGAGTGGGGGAGAATGTCTAAAATTAGGAAGACTTGGATGGAAGTATTGTCAAGGAATTAGACTCCTAATCATTGTATAAAAATTAGGAAGAAAACTCTTAGTGCACTGCTTATAGGGTATTGTGGTTGGTGGTTAACATCTAAAAATATAAACAAGATGAGAGTCTTTCTCATCCACAACTATCAAAATTCGTCCATCTTTGACCAAGAAAGACAGAGCAAACAAGTTCTCAATTGTTTGAGCAAAGGATTTTCTGTTTAATAAGAATTTTTCCAGTTTCACTGTCCTCTTCTCTCCAAGGATCTCAAACATCACAACCATGTTTGTGACAGTGTCTGTTTTCTCTTCACTGGTGTTATACTGTCACAAGTAAAAACAAGGTAACAGTATAACACCAGTGAAGAGAAAATAGACACTGTCAAAAACATGCATGGCTGTGATGTTTGAGATCCTTAGAGAGAAGAGGACAGTGAAACTGGAAAAAGTTCTTATTAAAGAGAAAATCCTTTGCTCAAACAGTCGAGAATTTGTTTGCTCTGTCTTTCTTGGTCAAAGATGGGATAGGGTTTTGATAGTTGTGGATGAGAAAGACTCTCATCTTGTTTATAAATATTAATTCATCATTATAAAATTATATATTTTACAACAAAGAATTAAATATTAATATTTAAAATTATTCACAATATTAATAATTTAAAAAATATGATAGATGTGTGTGTTAATTCATTATTGTAAAATTATGCATTTTACGATAATGAATAAAAATTAATGTTACGACGTGACGTTGTGACGGTTGAAACACAAAAGCTTAGAAACCCGTTTAAGAATCTTTAATTTATCATGTTGAGGTCAACATGTAGTCATCGATTCTTAAATTGTCCGTCTGGACAGTCTTGAAATGTACAATTATATGCTTTTGTAAATATCATCTTTGTCTATTAAAATTGCTTGAATAGTCGATAGTTGAGATATTTCGGTTGCATTCCTATTGTTCTCTGAGTGTATACTAGACATGGTTGATTACACACTGTCGATTCTAATCGATAGTGTTTGATTGACCTAGTCTACGTCATGCACTTGGAGACCATGGGGTTATGCTGCCCAAATTTCTTGAATTTCGATTATAAATCAAGTAGACAAAGTGATATTTGCAATTCATATAATCGTGCATTTCGGGATGGGATAGAAGCCAACCCCAATTCTAAACCTAATTTTAAATATTAACAAATTACAATTATTCACAATATTAATAGTTTAAAAAATGTGATAGATGTGTGTGTTAATTCATTATTGTAAAATTATGCATTTTACGGTAATGAATAAAAATTAATGTTACGATGTGACGTTGTGACGGTTGAAACACAAAAACATAGAAACCCGTTTAAGAATCTTTAACTTATCATATTGAGGTCAACATGTAGTCATCGATTCTTAAATTGTCCGTCAGGACAGTCTTGAAATGCACGATTATATGATTTTGTAAATATCATCTTTGTCTATGAAAATTGCTTGAAGAGTCGATAGTTGAGATATTTCTGTTGCATTCCTATTGTTCTCTGAGTGTATATTAGACATGGTTGATTATACACTGTCAATTCTAATTGATAGTGTTTGATTGACCTAGTCTATGTCGTGCACTTGGAGACCATGGGGTTATGCTGCCGAAATTTCTTGATTTTCGATTATAAAGCAAGTAGACAAAGTGATATTTGCAATTCATATAATCATGCATTTCGGGATGGGATAGAAGCCAACCCAAATTCTAAATCTAAATGAAGTGTCTTGTTGCTTATAAGTTTGTAATTCAAATTTAGGGAATGGTAATACATTAATTACATCTAAACTGTTAATATATTATGAAATCAAATAATTATTAACATCCCAATTTTGTTTCATCCGTCAAATAATGATGAAGAGCTACTCCAATTTCACAAGGCTTATTAACATCCCAATTTTGTTTAATCCGTCGATTAGATTGAGTGTACGTCTAATATTTAGATTGCAATGCAGGAGTGATGTCTGTCAACGATGATCGTAGTTGGATGTACAATCGAAAGTTGCCGAATCAAAAGGAAAAGAAAAGGTTGAAAATTTAATATTTGAAGAAATTAAAGAATCCTCCCAAAATATCCCTCATGGGATATACCAAGAATAAATTAAGCCTATAGCATCTTTTCCAACACTTTCGGACATGAATTTTACTATTAATACGATAGAAAAAGAATTTCAATATGATAAAAAAGAAATAAATAAAGAATTTCTCCAAGAAAAATATAAAGATTAATTTAGAACATGGTACTTTCAAAATCACAATTAAGAAGAATTAATAAACATAAAAATTGAATATTATAAATTCATTAATTCATAAAAAAATGATTATACTTTTTGTTGAATGGTATACAAATATTTATTCGCAATACATATATAAAGAAATACTCCCTCCGTCCCACCGATCTTAAGAAAACTTTCCATTTTGACTGTCCCACTAATCTTAAGAATTTCCAAAATGGAAACCTTAAATCACTATTCTCTCCACTCATTCTCTCTCCTACATTATTTTAATACTCACAACACCATTATAATTTACTATTCCCTCCACTTATTCTCTCTCCTATTTTTAAATTACACTCACAACATTTATATTTTCCTTATTCCCCGTGCCATTTCAAAAATTCCTAAGATCGGTGGAACGGAGGGAGTATATACTATTGAACAACATTTTAAAACTTAGGAAACATTAGAAGGAGAAAAAATTAGATCTATCCATACACCACCAAAAAACCTTAAAATTGATGATTTAGAAGCAAATGCATTTTTTCCCATTTAAATACTAAAAGTGAAGATATAAATAAAATAATTAAACAAAATAATTATAATAATTTATGTATATAAACAATGAATAAACAATTAGAAAGAATAGAAGATAAATGAAAAATATAAAAATACAATAATACAAAAATCACAAGAGCAACCAAAAGTTCTAACTACTCAAATTTCATTAGTTAAACCTCCATTAAGTATGGGTCCTAAAGATTTTTCATTTAGTTCTAAATTAGAAGATGAATTTATTAATTATTTAAGAAAAAAATTACAAGATCTTAATTTAAAAGATAAACAAATCCAAGTTATTAATCAAAATGAAAATCAAGATGAAGATTATAGTGATTCAGATATACATGAATTAGAAAATCAATTCACAACACAATTAGAAATTAATAAATTAGGAACTCAAAAATCACAAATTCCCCAAGCTACTAGTAGATATTACTACCTTATGCCTACACCTGTTGATATAGCATATCAGGAAGACAGTTTGACTGGTAAAACTTATTATAATCCTAAAGCTATATATGAATGGAATATAGATGGCATGGCAGAATATCAAATATTAAATTACATGTATAGAATGATTATGTATTCTACAGCTTGCAAAATAAATGGAAATTCTGATAGTAATATAGCAAAACTAATATCTACTGAATTCATATGACAACTCAAAGGATGGTGGATAATATTCTCACACCACAACAACAATTTGAAATATTAAATGCTACTAAAGTTATTAATAATAGAGATACAAGAACACAACAAATAATAAGCACTTCCCAAGAGGATGTAGTTTACACATTAATTCAAGCAATCATTAAACATTTCAGAGTACAACCCCTCTAAATGATACATAAAGGAAAAGAACTTCTAATCAATTTAAGATATCTAACTTTAACCCATTTAGATGGTATAAAGATGTATTCTTTACAAAGGTAACATTAAGAAATGACACTAATGCATCATTTTGAAAAGAAAAATTTATTTCAGGATTAACACCTTTATTTGCAGAAGAAGTAAAAGCCAGAATAAGAAATAAATATGGAAATAATATTCCTTATGATAATATACATATGGAGAATTATTTGTTGAATGTACAGATGAAGAATTAGCTATTTGTAATGATTTAAATCTTAAAGGTCAACTCCAAAAATAAAGACTAACTAGTCGTATGGAATTAGGAGAAGTTTGTCATCAATTCGCATATAAAATTCCTCAAAAAAAAAAAACCTTGGCCCATAAAAAATTTAGAAAAACGTTTCAACCTAAAAGAAAATATAATAAATATAGAAAACCAAAATCAAAAGAAGAACCAACTTTTTTTTTTTTTTGGCAAAAGGAGACGGTACTCCCTAGATTTTATTAATAATGAAAAATAAAATTACAAACATGGTGGGGGACATGACAACCTTAACCACCAGAAAAAAACACCTAGGGGGAGTTCTTACACAACCTGTAAGATCCTCAACAAAAAGGGGGGGAGTCTAAAAACAAAAGAAAATACATCAATAAAATAAAGAGAAAACCTACTGTCTAATATTAGGATACAAGATCCGATCAAAGTAGAGAAGGCTCTGGCACGGCTTGGGACAAGACTCCAACGAAGTAAACTGAAAATCCGTTTGCGCAGCAGCCGAAATATTAGCAAGAAAATCTGCCACTTTATTACCTTCCCTGTAGACATGAGTTACCTGAATAGACCCTGCCTCCATGAATCTGAAAATGGCTTGAATGAAGTACCAGATCTCCCAAGGAATATTGCATTTGCGAAGTAAGATGAGAGACAAAACTTCGGAATCGACCTCGAGCCAAAGAGAATCAAACCCCATAAGCCTAGCTTGAGTAATTCCATCAAGAGTAGCCCTAGCTTCAGCAACCATGTTAGAAGCATTACCATAAAAATGAGAAAAAGCAAAAATAAAAGACCCATCATGCTGACGTAAAATACCTCCACCCGAGGCAATGCCCGGGCTACCACGAGACACGCCATCTGTATTAACTTTCACTTGACCCTCAGCAGGAGGGGACCAATATACAAGCTTAACACGAACAATAGACTGGGTGGCCATAATAATATTAAAAAATAAAGTAATATTTACCTCTGAAGGAAGAACATGAAAGGATAAGCTGTGAGCACGAAGGATATCACTAATTTGGAATTGAATATTATTACGAACCTTTTCCCAACTAGGAATCCCCTCATCAAACCTGCATTTATTCCTATGCTTCCAAAGCTCCCAACAAATGAAACTCGGAAGAATATCTCCCAACCATAACACGACCCTACTAAGCTTGGAGTTTTTACAGGCATGCCAAGCAATCATCCTTTGCATAATAATAGAACCCGAGATTTGGAATCCAATCAAATTCCCAAAGAAATTCCACACTTGAAAGGCAATATCACCATGAAGAAGAATGTGCTGTAATGATTCAAGAGAAGGGTTAGAACAACAATGACAACGAGAGACAATGAAAATACCTTTACGAGAGATGTTGTCATCAGTAGGGAGAGCAGCCTTAAGGCATTTCCACATGAATATGGACACCTTAAGAGGAATATACTTATGCCAGCACCAAGCAAAGAACCTACTCCGAGTACGGGACATTCTACATTCCCTCCAAGCCGAAGATATAGAAAATTTGCCCGAAGAAGAAGGGGACCAAAATGGCAGATCACGATCTCCATCAAGCCGAATACCATAGGATTGAATCTCCATCAAACATTGCTGCCCAAAAGTATTACGAATATAATCTTCCCTTAAAACACCTTCCTCAAATAACGAAAAAATCTGATCATGCCGATTATCAAGAAGAGGAATATCATGAGGAAGCCAATTTTCTTGAACAGAAATATCACCACAGTCCACACCCCAAGCAATACGACTCTCCACCAAATCCTTAGCAGCAACCATACGCTTCCAAATGTGGGAGCAACCCAATCTAGATATGGCATCCATAGGATGAATACCACGACAATATTTGGCCGCAAGAAACTGGGCCCAAAGAGAGTCGGACGTACGAAATCTCCACCAAAGCTTCATAGAAAAAGCAATAGCCATCTCCTCAAATTTTCGAAGGCCTAAACCCCCTTCCTCAATAGGCCAGAAAAATTCATTCCGAGAGACCCAATGACACTTATTTCCCCCATCAGAACTACTCCAAAAGAAATTAGCAATAAGGCGATTCATGGCATTAACAACACACTTCGGGGGATCAAGTAAAGAGATATAATAAATGGGAATAGCTTGGAGGCAGGACTTAATCAAAACAAGCTTAGCACCAGCCGAAAGTAATTTACCTTGCCACGAATCTAGCTTATCCCGAAGCTTCTGCATGACAGGATCAAACAAAGATTGCACTTTCCTACCAATATAAAGAGGACACCCCAAATAAACAATAGGCAAGTTTTTCTTTTGGAACCATGTAGTAAGAGAGATAGCATTATCATGCTCAGCCACATTTCACCCCGTTAGAAAACAAGATTTAGAAATGCTAACAAGCTAGCCAGAGAAGCGTTGATAAGACTTCAAAAACTCCATATGACGCTCAAGAGAAGGAATGCTTCCATTGCAGAAGATAATAATGTCATCAGCATAGGACAAATGAGAGATGACAGGAACATTAAGGTTACCCGTATGAAAGGCAACATGAGGGTGAAGAAGATGGAGGTTATTAAGACCCCGGCTTAAAACCTCAGCAGCAATAATAAAGAGACTAGGAGATATGGGATCCCCTTGACGAAGACCACGAGTAGAAACGAAATAGCCATTAGCAGTACCATTAATCAGAACCGAGAACCAACAATAATTTATGCATCTAAAGATCATGTCCAACCATTCTTCAGCAAAGCCAAATCTCCTCATCACCTTAATCAAGGCAAACCAAGAAAGCCTATCATAAGCCTTAGCCATATCAAGCTTAAGAGCAACATTAGACCCATACACCTTCTTCTTAAGCGACTGAAAAAGCTCCTGAGCAAGCAAAACATTTTCATGAATAAGATGACCTTTCACAAAGCCACTTTGCTGAGGAGATATGATACGAGGAAGCACAGCTTGAAGGCGAGAGCACAAAAGTTTGGTAATGATTTTATTAGAAAAATTACACAAGCTAATAGGCCGAAGCTGCGAGAAAGAGGTAGGGGTTGCCACCTTAGGAATAGTAACAATAAGCGTACTGGTCCAGCTCCGAGGGAGAAGAAACCCTGAGAAGAATTCAAGGACAGCATTATAAAGATCCATGCATATAATATCCCAGCATTTATGATAGAATTCTCCCGTAAAACCGTCCGGACCAGTAGCACTAGTCCCACTCATACTGAGGACGATATCATGAATCTCTTTAAGCGTAGGGGGATTAATAAGCATCCTATTTTCCTCATTGGTAATCAACCGAGGAATCACATTCAGCAGCTCATCAGGGGGATCGACATTAATATTAGGATTATCATTAAGCTGGTCCGAATAGAATCTAACAGCCTCCTCCTGAATCAAATTCTGATCAACAATCCAATTCCCATCACTATCCCGAATTTTGTGAACGTATAATTTATGTCTCCTTTTTTTCACGTAAGCATGAAAGAACCGAGTATTATTATCCCCATCTTTAACCCAAGCTAAGTTAGCTTTTTGCATCCAGAACTCCTCTTCAATCTTAAGACGATAGGAGAGGTTAGCTTGGGCAAGATGGAGGGCAGCCCTATTATCATCACTAGAATCTTGTTCAAAAATCCTCAGCATGTTTCACAAGCTGGTCAACTGTCCCAAACGTAGAACGATTCCAAAGTTGAATGTCATGTTTGAGGCGAGTAAGCTTCTTACTAAAGTTGACCAACGGCCTACCAAAGATTCTACCATCCCACGAAGAACGAACCAAAGGAATGAAAGAGTTATGATGACGAGTCCAAACATTGAGAAATCTGAAAACACCCTTACGAACATCATCAACTAAACGAATATTAATAGCCAATGGAGCATGATCAGAGCAAGTCCTATTAAGATGATCAATAGAAGTTTGGGCGAAACAACGCAGCCATTTATCATTATACAGGGCACGATCAAGCCTTTGAAGAATAGTGGCACGCTTCGATCTCTTGTTCCACCAGGTGAAGTCATGACCTCTATACCCACCATCAATAAGATTAGAAACCTGAATCATATCAACAAACTCAGAAACCCTAGAATCCACCACAGGCCTACCCCCAAGCTTCTCAGATTGATCAACAATAGAATTAAAATCCCCCACAATTAACCAGGGATCATCAGTATTGCTCACATCTATAATATAATCCCATAATACCCTTCTAGTATACTTGCTACAACTAGCATGAACAAAGGACATAAGGACGGGATTGGGCCAAAGAGAATGAGACACTCGAACAGTGATAACTTGATCATCACGAAAAATGACATCACAAGTGATGCCATGCCTCCACACAACCCAGATATTCCCCTTATCATTAACAGCACCTCCAAGACAACGAATTTTACGAACGTAAGAAGGAAGCAACATGGGATCCACCTTAGGATCATAAATACCACATATAAAGACATCATGAATCCTTAATAATCTCTTAACACGGCGAACCAAGGCGGCATTACCAATACCCCGGATATTCCAACTTAGAACCCCAACCATTAAAACAATTTTGATATAAAAGATGGAGAGAGGGCTTTTAAGCCAAAGAATCATTGGATTTCCCAAAATTTGGGACATTCCCATCAAATAAAGAATCCCTACCCTCATTGAAGACCTCTTGAATATCAAATTGAGAAGTAACACGAGGGCCACGAGGAGACAACTGAAGATTATCAATTAACTCCTCACCAGGCCATTTACGAATATTAGTATCTACCACCTCCAATTCAGAGTCAGATTCACACTTACCATCTTTCAAATGAATGGAACTATCCGCCCCAGCCAAAGATGGGCCGGAAAAGGGAATAACATTGGTAACCTCATTAAAATCATTTTCAATAAGTTCAAGCTCTTCTTCAAGCTCGATAGACCCATCTTCAACAATAATATGATTTCCACCGGGATTAATGTTAGGAGCAGATTTTTCCATATTAATAGCAGTTTTTAACGTATTAGGGGAAACAAAAGGTGCTCCTCGCTTTGGAAGAAAGCTAAAACCATGAGTAACTAGGTTAGAACCAAATAATTTTGAACCAAGGGGAGATGGGGGTTTATTAACCATAGAAGATGTACCAACAACATTCATAGAAAAATTAGGAGATGGACCTTGGCCACCAGCTTTCACGTGAGCATTAACAGTATTGCCCGAGAAAATTTCTTTTTGCTTACCGTTATTCTGACCATTATTTGTACCTTGAACAGCTTTTGCGGGACCATTTCCAGAATTAACCGAGACATTTTCTTTGTGCTTCCCATAATTCTGAACATTCGGTCCCCTTGCTTGACCCACACCCTTGGTATTCTCAACATTTCCCATGGAAAAAGAAGGGTCATTTACCTTAGTTTTTTCAACATAAATCATTTTTTTCCAAATTGGCCTCCACCGAGACACCACCAGCAGCAACCACATTCGGACCACCAAGAGCAGCCGTGAGCCCCTCTTCCTGCACCCCCTCCTTACCACCATTACCTTCAGCCCCGTTCTTCGTGTTTAGATTCTTAGGATGAAGGTAGAAGCACTCATTGACATTATGACCTAACTTATAGCAATGTTTACAATAGCTTGGGAGGTTATCAAACTCTAAAGGCTGCCAAAAACTTGAAAAATCATCTCCGCAATCAATGAACACTCTAGATGGAAGTTTCTTCAAAAGGTCGACTTGAACAAGAACTTTAGCTACACTAGGTCTTGACAAGTTACTAGTTGCTTGATCAATAGCTAATGGCTCCCCAAAAATCTTAGCAATAGAAAATAAACACACTTTGTTAAACATATGAATTGGGAGGCCGGGCAACCCAACCCAAACAGGAAATAGAGAAGACTCCTTATCCGGCCTCCAAGAGGGTGACCAACGGAAAACACGCATTGGAAAGCGCCCAAGATGCCATTGTTCTTTTGTCCAAAGTCTATTAAAATCACCCTCATGAATAATCTGAATAAGAACGTGTTTTGGGTCAATATGACCCAATTTAAAATCTGCTTTAAGGCCAAACTTCAAGAAATGTTATCTTGAAGCTTCCATTGATGGCCGACCATGAGAAAATTTCCCAACCAATGTGTATTTGAATGGCTGGGCTAAAACATTAATAACATCTTTTGAAAACTTCAAACAAGGCTCACCTTTGTGGGTAGAACAAGGGATGGTAGTAAGGGCTGTAGTACGCGAATCATGGGGAGCCAAACCCTTCAAAACCGAGGCAAAGGACTTCACAGCAGTAGGAGAAGATGGCTGGAGAGGAGAGGCGCTAGGGTTTGCATGCGGAAAGGAATTAGGGTTTGATGGAGGCGGAGGAGAATTAGGGTTTGCAGGCGGCGGATCAAGAGCATTACCAGTCGGGCTTGTGCCAAGGACAAAGGCTGGAGCAGGACCAGACGAAGAGGAGGCCATTTGGCCGGAGAACAAAGCAGACCGGCGGCAGCAAGGTGTAACCTTGCAACCCTAATTAGGGTTCCGCCACAAAGCTAGAGAGAATTAGTTTTTAGTGCGTGTGTGTGTGTGTGTTTTTTTGCGAGGGATGGGAAAGAAGAAGCAACTCATTCTAATACTTCTAATAAAGTAGGTAGAAATAATCCTAAATGAAAATCAAAAAATGATATTGTTTGTCATAAGTGTGGAAAAAATGGTCATTATGCAAATAGATGTCAGGTAAAGAAAAAGATACAAGAATTAAAAATTAGTGAAGACCTGAAAAAGGTATATGTCAGCCATTATTAAGACCAGAAGAAGAAAATACTGAAGACTCTTCTAGTGATATTGAAAATGAAATGATGAATATTAACATTGATGACAAGTTCAGTTCATAAAATACATCAGATGGATGAGATGGAAATTGTAGTAGTGAAATAGATTATTATAAATCAATTTTACAAATGAATGGTTTAAGTATAAATAATTTAACTAAAAATCAAACTTTTATGTTGGATCTTATAGACAAAATTGAAGACCCGGAAGAAAAGAGAAAAAATTAGAAAACTTTGAAAAACAACCCAAAACATATCCATTAAAACGAAATCAATTAAATTACTCATTGAGAGAGGTAATAGACAGATTTGAAGATACATCATCAAGAGAATCAACTATACATGAATTATAACAAGAAATAAATCAATTAAAAATAGAGCTAAAAGGTTAAAAAATAAAATTGAAAATATAGAAAAGGGAAAAATACTATCTACAATAACAAAAGTTAATCAAAACACAAACAAAATAAACAATGAACAATGTTGAATTAAATCTTAACAGAAAAATAATCTAAATGACTTAAATAAAATGAAATAGAGAATAGAAGTTTTGGTTCAAGCCCAAATATCATTTTTCTTCCGAAAGCTAGTCAAAATCCAAGGCACCGATCCAAAGTATTGCAGAGAAATTATAGCAGCACAACAGTCCCAAAACTCAGCCTAAAAACCCCAAATTTCACCCTTATCCGATCACTGTCCAATAGCCTAGTCCTCAAGAAAAACCACACCCACACCCATAGATTGCCTTGTCAAGCAACACACACATGCACTGCTCACAATGAAAACACACAAAATCAAATCAAACTTAAAAGTAGAGTGAGAGATACACCTTATCAGTGAAACAGATAAACAACCTCAATCTGAATCAAACTTCCAGTTAATCTCTCCAACTCTTTAAAGCATCAGAAAGAAACCCTAAAGATAGTGTAAATCGCATGGCAGTGCTCGTGTTTATTCTTGTGTATTGTGACTGTAAAAGAAGGGTGTGGGGGTTTAAATAGAGGTTGAGGGACATAAGAGATAAGGGAGAAGAATACCAGATTGAAGATAAACCTTATCGAATCAGAGATTTCGAATCAAGAGCGCAAGAGAAGGAACTTTGTTGCGCAATAATCGGGATGATAACGACGCAACAAACTGTGAATGTGTGCCCAAATTCTAAATTTTTATTTTTAGATCGGATTCACGCGAGTTTGAAAACATCCGGTTTAATTTGAAAAACGGAGTCGCCATGCCATTTTGATTTCCTCAAAACTTTGAAAAAAAGGATTTTAGGGTTCGGAGGTAAGTTACCCCTTGGGAAGAACGGATCGTCGTTCACCCAAGGTGCCTTGCCGTAGCAAGTCTCCCTAGATTCCATTTTTCGTGCTTGCTTGCGTGCTTTCTTGTGTGCATGAGTTGAAAAGAGAGGGGGGAATGTCCCAAGTTTTCTTCCGGACGTACAAACCATTTAGTTGATTGTCGCTAGGGATTCCTTGGATTTTTTATGTGTTCGGGACTTTGATCCCGTCCTTATCTTGGACTTGTGATCATCGCTATTTGACCTTGAGTCTTTGCGTGATCGAGAGAAGGACTCTCTTTTATAGTCCAAAATGAGGTTCTTTAGGAAAGGAGTGACCTTAGCCCATCAATCCTACGCCTTGAGACGATTGAGCTTATATGGGAGCTATCGTGCTCGTCTCAAGCGATTATCGGAGATATAGGTTCAAGGGTTTATCCCTTTCTAAAGAAATTGTGGCACCTTTAATGGAAGAAACGATGTAAAGATGGGATCTTTACACCGGTACATTCCGAAGGTTGCTAATGGGGGAATGCATGTAAAAATGACATTTTTAATGAAAAGATGACATTTTTTTTTGTGCAAAGGATGCTTTTGATTGCAAAAGATGCTTTTTATGTAAAGAAAGGATTTTTATGCAAAGGATGCATTTTTATGAGGAAAATTAGTATTTTTATATGCAAAGGATGCACAAAGATGACATTTTGAAAGCAAAGGATGCTACTTTGATGGTAAAGAGATGATTTTTAATGCAAAGGATGCATTTTATGTGAAAAATTGGTTTTAGGTGCAAAGGATGCACCTTTATTGTAAAGACATGATTTTTATATGCAAATGATGTATTTTTAATGGAAAGCATGAATTTTTAGGTGCAAAGGATGCACCTTTATTGTAAAGATTACATTTTTAGGAGCAAATGATGCTTATTTTATGCAAATGATGCAAAGGGGGAGGGGGATATGATTTAGATGAATAAAGATAGGATCTTTAACAACAAATACCAAGTCCCAAGCAAGATAATAGCAATATGCAAATGTAAAGAGCAATTATATCACATAGGCATTATAATGCAAGGAAAGGGGGTGAGAGGTTACCAATGGTGGTGACCTCTTCTTCTTCGGATCTTGCCTAGCGGAGGGACCACTTCTTGGAGGCTTCAAGGAGGAGGGAGGTGGCTTCTTGGCACTCTTCAACTTCCTAATTTCGCAGTAGTGTTTTGGGAGAGCTTTTGGAGCTGAGTGTGGTATTTTGTTGGTTGGTCTAAAATGGATAGAGGAGGGCTCTATTTATAGGCAGTCTGGATAAGGCTAATGAGGCCGTGCAGCTAGGAGTTCTTGGCTAATGCAGCCGTGCGGCATTATCCTGTGTGACTCAACATGTTTCTAGAATCATGCAAGGTGGCACTTCTAGAAGGTTTTTGGTATTAAGAAAAATGTGTTTCTTTAATTCCAATAATCTTTTCATCCCTTAGAAGGTTCGGAACAGTTCCCGAATTGTTCCGGAACTTTAGGAAAGTCCGGGGAATTGCCGAGAAAATTAACCGGAAGGCATGAGCCAGATTTGGGTACTTACAGAAGCCCCTCGGCAACGTCACTTGTAGGGAGAGTGGGGTTGTCGATAGAAAAGGATCCGATCTGGCGAATGCCGAGACAGATTAGGTGACCAAGACAGTCGAGTGGCTTAACCTTTGGAAGGCTACCTATGTATCCCGGAGGAATCAAGCTAAGACGTAGTTCAGAAAAGATCCGCAGGGGAATAGCGGAGAGAAGCTGGTCTCTTGCCGAGAAAAATAGAAGAGAAAGTGACCTAGGAGGTCAGGCGATTGATCCTACTGGGGATATGCTAGAGGTGACCGATGTGGTTGGATATCTGGACCTCTATGAGGGGCTACTTCACCACTGAGGAGTGATGAATGACAAAGAGGTGACCACTGCGGTCGGATGGCTGGACCTTTTATGAAAGGCTACCTACGTATCCTGGAGGAATCAAGCCTTGATCGTAGTTCAAGCATCACTAGATAGTTAGGAATGATGTCTAGGATCCTTGGGGTTTTGACAATTAATGGAGGTTGTCACCTGAGGTGACTAAAGCTTACATCACTATCGAGGAGATAGAGGTAGCTGAAGTTTGGAAAACTTGAGCGTACTTCTCAATCTGTGATAGAGGTAGCTTAAGTTTGGAGAACTTGAGCGTACTTCTCAATCTGTGATAGAGGTAGCTTAAGTTGGGAGAACTTGAGCGTACTTCTCTATTCGTGATAGAGGTAGCTTAAGTTTAGAGTTCTTGAGCGTACTTCTCTATTCGTGATAGAGGTATCTTAAGTTTAGAGTTTTGACAATTCGGAGGTTGTCACCTAGCGTCATTCCGTTATAACGAAAGTAACGGAGGCGACTGGGGAAGAAAGTCTATCTGCTTAGGAGATAACGGATATCTTTTGGAAAACGAAGTTATCCTAGTTAAAGGATAACAGGAATTATACGTCCAAGTGGGAAGTCCAGGGGAAAAGTTGTAATTTCTGCTCAGGGCGAAAGAAGCCGCCCGGCGTGAGATGGGGGCAAAAGAAGCCGTACGGCTAGAAGTCTGATTTTTCCAGATTATTTAAAACAGATTTGAACGGGCATTGGGCATTGTTGCCGCCCATCTACTGCCGAGGAAGAGAGAGAGGAGGGAGAGAATTTCTTCAAAATCCTTCAATTCCCTTTGCTTCTACCGATTGAAATGGATCCGGAGGGGAATCCTATGCCAAGGCAAGCAAGAAGAAACATCTCGGAGGCCGCTCGGAGGAGGAGGAAAGAACTCGTTCGTACGGAGAGGAAGTATGACTTCCTCACGCCTCCATCGGAGCTCTACCCGGGTAGGAGGGAGCACAAATCAACGAATCCTCAATCGGTTGGGGTAAGCATTCTTAATTTGCTCAATTCCGTCGATTTTGATTGAATTTTGATTGGTTCTAGGGCTTGACTCGAGTTTTAGGAATTTCTCGAATTTTCCTAGGATTTTTGATGATGATTTTGAAATATTAATGATTAACCTATGAGGCTAAGAAGATTAACGATCATGCATGTGCAATTTTCTTAAGAAATAATGAGAATGACCCATTTTTAAAAATAAATTGGGAAAATAATTGTCTAAGATGTGACGGAGTCCTTGCATGTGCTAGAACTAGGTCAAATTTTGATCATGGATGCTAAAACGGGATTTTGGATGATGAAAAGGATTCATGCATGCCATTTTTGAGAAAAAATTAATGCTTATGTGCAAATAATTTTGAAAATTGTGATTTTGTGCTTAGGAGAGCAATGTGCTTGACACGATGTGTTTCAAGTGATGAAAGACACGTTTTTCACGCAAAGGATGCTAGAAAAAAATTTATTGAATGCTTTTCTTTTGAAAATATGTGCACTTTTGAATATATGCATGCTTTTGAAATGAGGTGAAGGACTGATACGTTTCTTTTGATGTGCTTGTCTACAGGAGAACAAGTCTAGGGGGCCTTCCGAGATTGCAGTGAGGCTGTGGCAAAGGATGCCTGATTTTGAGAAAGATGGGGTGAACCCTAAGCAGCTGGTGAGGGCTACCGGCCTGGATTTATTTATTGAGGCTATTGGCAGAGGTATTCACATTACCTCGAAGAGCAAGGGCTTGATCCAGGCCCTCTCGGAGTTCTGGTGGGACACCACCCACAGCTTTCACCTTAGCTGGGGGGAGCTGACAGTGACGCCTGCAGATTTCACTGCTATCACTGGTCTGCAGTTCACCGGGAGGCCTGTGACCTGGAGGAACCATATTACGGCGGAGGAGTTTAGAGCTTTGGTTGGGTTTGAGCTTATTCCTAAGGGTCTCGGGATGGAGACTAGGAATGTCGAGGTGGCGGCACCCGTAACCGCATGCAGGAATTTGCTGCTAATGAGGTGACTGCCTCCCAGCTTGCGAGGGCTTTTGTGTGGTTGATGTTGTCAGTCACCATTTTTGCTAATTCTGGGACGCTGGCTATGACTTGCCTTCTCGACTCCTTGGAGGATGTAGATGGGATTGGGACGGCACTACTAGAAACAGTGTATTTACCGACGGACATTTACCGACGGACCTAGTCCGTCGGTATTACCGACGGAAAACAAATGAATACCGACGGAAATTAATTTCATTTTACCGGGAAATTTTTTTTTTAAAATTTCGTGTAGTCCGTCGGTAATTTAAAAATGTCCGTCGGTAATTCCTTGGTATTACCGACGGACAGTGTCCGTCGGTATTACCGACGGCTACGTCCGTCGGTAAATACGCCCTATATATAATGAAAAAATCCCATTTCTTAATTACGCCTTCATTTTATGCCCTCTCCTCTCTCTCTCAGTTCGAGAACGGAACCCTGCGCCTCGCCGTTGCCGTCGCCATCTTCGGTAAGTTTCTTCTCAATCGCTTAATTCCTCTCTCACTCGATTTCTCCCTCTCACTCTCTCTCTCTCTCATCGCAATTCGCGAACAGACGCCGTCTCCGCCGTGGAAGCCGTTCGCCGTTGCCGTCTCCGTCGCCGGCCGGTAAGCTCTCTTTCTCTCTCTCAATCCCTTTCTCTCTCTCACTCGATTTCTCTCTCTCACTCGCTTTCTCTCTCTCTCTCTCGCAGTCGCCCTAGTCTTGCCGTTGCCACCGAGCCCGCCGTTCGCCGTCGTTGTCTCCGTCGCCGGTAAGCTCTCTTTCTCTCTCTCTCTCTCTCACTGGATTTCTCTCTCTCAAGTATTGATTACAAATCTTTGCCTAATTTTGAAAAAAATTACTTAACTGTGTATAATAATTGTTGAAAAAAATTAAGAAAGTATATTTGGTAACTGTGTATGTATAGTTGTTGAAAAAAATTAAGAGGATGGAAAAATGAGGTTGAAGCTAATTAGGGTTCAGATTTGTGTGCTTTTCAAATCTCCCATTGTTGGGTACATTTACATTGCTAGTAGGGTTATGTTGTTGATGTAATTTGTAGGTCTTTTATGTAAATTGTTTGAAGATGATGGTTCGAATTTTAACTGTAGTGAGATTAGGGTTTATGCTTGTTGGTTATAGTACCTTTGTTATAATAGTGAAGATTAATGGTTAAATGTTGGAATTTTGGTTTTAATTTGTCCTTTAGAGCAAATTTGAGAAAAAAATAACTGATTATTCATTTTAGGATGAATGTAGTAAAATATTCCAAACAACACATATGCACGCAAATGGGTTACGCTCATAGCACATGGCACATTTTGACTGTTATGCGTGGATAGGATGGTCGCATAGCGCCTTACATAGTCTATGCGCTCGCATGGCTTCCAAAATGCTCCTCCATATATTCTACTTCCTTTTCCTTTACCTCGAGTATTTTGGCTCCGACTCAAACTTTCAATGCTTAATCTTTCGTACCAACAATACTCCTCGTCGTTAGTTTAGACTCTATATCCCAACATAAATTATGGTTAATTTAAAAAAAAATAAAAGTCATGTTTGAATTAACAAATTTTAAATGATGATTATATAAAAAAGAAAAATATTACTGATAAATATTGCCCTGTTACAAAACAAATGTCGCATTTAAATAGTTAACGTTTTTATAAAAAAATGTTTTATAATTTGTACATTGCTTTGCTTGTACAGGAAAAATTGCACTAAATCATTTAATTTTTCTAAAATAAAATATTTATTTTGAAAAGAATTAAAATGAAAATAACAATGTTTATTTTGGTACAAAGGGACTAAAAGAAAAATAGAAAAAAATTGGTACAAAGGGACCGAACAAAGATAAAAAAACAAAATAAATAAAAAATAAAATAAATAATAATAAAATAATAATAATAATAATAAATAATAATAATAAAAAATATAATAATAATAAATAAATAAAATAAAAAATAAAAATAAAAAATAAATAAAACAAAATAAATAAATAAATAAATAAAATAATAATAAAATAATAATAATAATAATAATAATAATAATAATAATAATAATAATAATAATAATAATAAATAATAATAATAATAATAATAATAATAATAATAATAATAATAATAATAATAAAAAATAATAAAATAAAAATAAAAATAAAAATAAAAATAAAAATAAAAATAAAAATAAAAATATACATATATGTATATATATAAATAAGATGAGAGCCTTTCTCACACACAGCTATCAAAATCCGTCCATCTTTGATCAAAAAAGATAGAGCAAATAAGTTCTTGTCGGCTTGAGCAAAGATTTTCGTTTAATAAGAGTTTTTCGGTTTCCTTTGTCCTCTTCTCTCTAAAGATGCGAAACATCACGGCCATGTTCTTGTCGGTGTCTGCATTTTCTCTTGCGGTGGTATACGGTCACAAGAAGTAAAAACAAGGTAACAGTATAACACGGTGAAGAGAAAACAGAACTTTCCTTCAATTTTTATCTCCATCTTCCATTTACCCAAGATCCTGATTGCAGAATCTTCCTCATGAGCATGAAAGCCGGCGGTGTTGCTCTCAATCTCATGGGTGCTTCGCAAAACATGCAAAGCAACCGTGAGATTGAGGGCAACACCGCCACTTTCAAGCTCATGAGGAAGATTCCGCAATCAGATCTTGGGTAAATGGAAGGTGGAGATTGAAAAATTGAAGGAAGCTCGTTTTCTCTTCACCGGTGTTATATCGTTACCTTGTTTTTACTTGTGACCGTATACCACCAAGTGAAGAGTAAAACAGCACTCACAAGAACATGATCGTGATGTTTGAGATCCTTAGAGAGGAGGACAAAGGAAACCGAAAAACCTATATTAAAATGTAAAATCCTTTGCTCAAACAAATGAGAACTTGTTTGCTTCCGTCTTTCTTGGTCTAAGCCGAGATAGGGTTTTGATTGTTGTGGATGATAACGACTCTCATCTTGTTTATTGATCAAAATTATGCATGTTATGGTAATGAATAAAAATTATGCACGATTATATGATTTGTAAATATCATTATTGTCTATTAAAATTGCTTGATTTTCGATTATAAAGCAAGTAGACAAAGTGATATTTGCAATTCATACGTGTATTTAGGGATGGGATAGAAGCCGACCCCAATTTTAAACCTAATGGACATGAATTGTCCTTTCACCCTAGAGAATGATATACTTAACAACAAAGAATTAAATATTAATATTTAAAATTATTCACATCCACCTAAACCGACTACCGAGACCAATTTGTGTTGAAAATTCGATGCTGCGTGCAGGTGTGAATTAGGGTTCGTCTTTTATATCAATAAACCTAAATGAAGTGTCTTTTTATTTATATATATATTGATATATTGTTTTTATTTGTATATATAATATACTAGTTTAGATATGTCGGGTCGAGGTGGCAATCGTTCAAAGAGAGGCAAGGTTGCGGGTTTTGTCCATCGTCTTGTTTCTCCAAGGACTGGAGGGAGGGGCTCTACGTCTGGTTCAGGACGTAGTGATGATGATATGAGCAGTCAAGGTAACGTGAGCAGTCAAGGTAATGTAAGCTCTAGTGTTCCAGTTAGTGAACCATCCTGGACGGGTTCACTTGGACGCAATTATTAATGAGGATGGAAAAATGGAAATATCTATCTCTCCCAAAGGGCAGTAAGTATTATTTAATTGTAAATGTCATATATATAATGTTTACATTTTATTATTGTCTTTTTATTTGTATATATATTGATATATTGTTTTTCAATTAATATCTTATAGGTTTATACATGGTGGTTGCCAAGATCCCGCTAGATGGTTTGGGGATTTATTCAAATGGGTATAATTTTGAGGAATTTTATCCCACCCCGAAGTCAATATCAAAAGAGGTGTATGCTATCCGGTATAGCCAGCTCGGGTAAAATTACTTAATTCTCTTTCCTTTGTAAAGTTTGTAGATTATTCCCTTGTGTATTTAACTACTTTTACTATTTTTGTAGCACATATATTCATGCCCTGGGTGTACCGACGTTCAAATCGAGGCGGCTTTCAAGAAATTGGTTGCTAAGCGGTACGCCGGGAAAGTGTACGACATGAAAAGAAAGTGGCCGAATGATGGTTTGCCTCCGCCTAATTTCTCCGCTAGTGCATGGGAGCAGTGGGAAGCCTATTGGAACAAAGTGAGAAATTTCAAAAAGTTCAGAAATTGCAAAGAAGAATAGGAACTCACAAGAGGGGCGGGGAGTGTGCACACCGGAGGATCAATTAACTTCACGAGAGTTGGTCCGTAATGGTAAACTTCATTTATTATCCGTTTGTAAATTAAGCAATACTCTATTTGATTCATATATTGTTATTATTTGATAGGCTTTTTAAAGTTTTAATTTTTTTATATGTTAAGCGTTTGAAACACGGAGATGATGAGGCTGATGGTGCTGCTGTATTTCTGGCTACACATACTACGGAGGCTGCTGATGGCTCAGGGCCACAATGGGTCAACCCTTATTATCAGACCCTTTATGTAAGTGTTAATAGTATTTTCTATTAGTAAATTATATATTATCTATTAGTAAATTATAAATTATTTAGTTAAATAAATATTATTTTCTACCATAGTGTATAATGTATTTTTTTCAGAAGAGTATGATAGGCGGGCTCGTGAGGAGGCTATCAAGAAGGAAGTTTGGCTCCCGAGAGCACCGAGCGGCCCGCCTTTCGTGAAAAGCTGGGCGGCCATTGTCCTCCGAGACAAGCAACCAAAGGGAGACCGCTTGCCCGGATTCGGAGGACATGGTGCGGGGTATTTTAACATGCCATTGCGCAGCCCTACTACGCAATACTGTTCATCTTCTTCCTTCGGCAGTAGTCATCATGTGGATCAAGAAGCGTTTGATGATCGGGTCAACAGAGAGGTTGAGAGGCGAGTGGAGCCGATCCAGAGCCGTGTGCAGCCTAGGTGGATGCGCGGGTGGAGGCGCAGTGGAGGCCCATGTGCGCACCCGCATGCACTCGTGTTTCACCAGTGCAGAGGCTAGTGGAGCAACAACTGAGCAACGCATGCAACAATACTTGGCTACCATGAATTTGCAATCACAGCCACATCCACGCCCACGTAATAGCGGTAACGCTTCGATGAATCGCTGGTCAATACCTTAGGCGAAGTGGCGGTGGTAGTGCGGTGGTAGCGGTAGCGGTAGCGGTAGCGGCGCCGCCGTGGTCGGGGTCGTGGTTGATTGACATTCATTTTATTTGGCCGGGCATGTAATGTAAACAAATATATTTTGTTTCCTTTCCCTTTCCCTTTCCCTTCCATTTTCCCCAAACGAAACAATTTCCTTTTCCCCTTTTCCCCTTTCCCCTTCCCCTTTTCCCTTCCCCTTTTCCCTTTCCCATTACCCCTTATCCCTTCCCATTACCCCTTTTCCCTTTGTTTGTAGTTTGTTTGTGTTTCTTTTATAATGGGATTTGTTTAAAACAAGTTTGACAGGTTTATCCCTTTCCCATTACCCTTTTTCCCTTTGTTTGTAGTTTTTTGTAGTTTGTTTGTAGTTTGTTTGTAGTTTGTTTGTTGTTGGGATTTGTTTAAAACAGGTTAGACAGGTTTACAGGTGGTTTAATAATAAAACAGATTTTTTTTTTAAATCTGGCCAGATTACCGACGGAAATTTCCGCCGGTAAATTAATAAAAAAAATAAATAATACTAATTTCCGGCGGAAATATAATAAAAATTAAAAAAATAAAACTCATTACCGACGAAAAATAATAAAAATTAAAAAAATAAAACTCATTATCGACGGTAAATTTTATGGATTCCGACGGTTATAACCGTCGGTAATGGTTTTATTTACCGACGGATTATTCCATCGGTAACCTCCGACAATTGCTCCGGTTAACCGGCCGGCATTACTCATTTCCGACGGACGGTTCCCGGCGGAATTTCAGATTTTTTGGCGGACAATCTGCCGGTATTTTCGGCGAAATTTGTCCGTCGGTATTACCAACCAATTATTTCCGACGGAACCCGACGGACGAATTCCGTCGGTAATATCCATTTACCGTCGGAAATGTGGAATTACCGACGGAAATTTCCGTCGGTAAAAGGCCTGTTTCTAGTAGTGCGGTCTCTTGGGGCGAGGTCGAATTGGCAGAGCTTTACTTTTCCCTGGATCTGTACAGCCGGAATAAGGCTGCTTCGATGGATTGCTTCTCTTTTGCTCTTGAGGTAGTCACACTTTCATTTCTCTCTTTTTACTTTCTGTCTTTGAGACTTTTATGAGAGAAAATGACCTTTTTGATGTTTTGAACATGCAGGTCTGGTTTTGCGAGGTGATCAGGTTCTTTCCGTGGAACCAACAGAGTGATGCTACCATCTTTCCCGCTATGGTCCGTGTTAGAGTCGAAACCTAACGGTTTATTTAATTCCGCAAGCGCACGGGCTATTGTAATATAGCGGGTGCAAGTACGAGTCGATCCCACAGAGACAGGGTTTACTTAAGGGATATTTTTGTCTTTAGAAAATATAGAAAGGATTGGGGGTAGATAAAATTTGTTTTAGAATAATAGAGAGAGCATAAACAGAAAATACTTTAATTGAAATCTTATAAAAACGAAGCATTCTCGGGATTGGAAATCATACACATAATCTTATTCATCAAATTGTCATTGTCTTAGAAATAAAAGGTTTTCATAAAAACCAAGGATGGTATGTTAGGCCTACGCTATTTCGGGCTAAGACAATAGCGTTTGTATTCTTCACTAATTATGTCCTAACTGTTTGAGAAATCCGTTTATGTTTGCCCCCGCCCTGTCACAAACGGGCATTCCGGCTTATCTCTAGCCGACCATAATTAGTAAGAATCCATTAAGGACGGAAGTCAACATACTTTCCATTAAAGGAACATCCCAAAGCACAACTACTCTCGTGATCAATGAACCTAGTTTCTTTATATGGTTCCGTCAATCGAGATTCTCCGCTAGGTACTTCTCTCAATTGACTGAATCATACAAATTGGATATCGCCAAAATGTAAGGCATTTAGAGAATAATATAAAGAGATTGTTTTAGATGAGGAAAGAAGACAAGACTAAACATTTTTTAATGATGAATAAGCATGCTTTTGAGTTTCCAACCCCAAGAATATGGGGGATTACTCACAAGCCATTAATGACATAAAAGCATAAATAGAGATTGAGTAAGGAAGACTTATGATTGCTGAGAATGATGCTTCACTTTTATTGCTTTTCCTCCAAAGGGATTCCAAGAACAAATAATGACTTTGATCTTCAAACTTCTTTTGGATAATTGTTGTTACAAATCTGTATCTTCTTTCTATTTAATATCAGTAGTTGCTCTCTAAGAATTCGTCCCTAAGACTGATTACAAGGGTCCTATTTATAAATGGAAGGAGACTCTTCAATTGGGTGCCATCAAAAGGTGCCTTTACATCTGCAGTCACGACTTGCATGGCCGTGTCAAGGATTTTGCACGGCCGTGTCCTCTTTGGCGCCGCTTTGAATTTGAATCTTGGAGACTTGCACGGTCGCTTCCTAAACAAACCGCACGGCCAGCCTCCCGGTTTGGCACTCGGCCAGGTCACTTCAAGGCTCGGCCACCCATGGGCCAAGATGGCCGGCCATGGCCTCTGATGCACGCCGCTCCCGGGTTTTGCCGCACGGCCGCTCCGAATGGTTTTCACTCTTGAGTGCTTATTTTGCTTGGTGTTCCTCCATCCTTTCGGACCAATTAGCCCAAGTATCCTTTAGTCATAAAATGACCCTAAAACCTGTCTAGAAATGTATAAAATATACCAAAAACGTAAAATCTAATAAAATAGCAAAAGTAAGTAAAAATACTAAAAACTAAATAAAAAATGATGATTTTTTTGTGTAAAAGTATATAAAAATTAGGATAATTGACTATATAATAGTCACTTATCAAACTCCCCCACACTTAAGCCTTTGCTTGTCCCCAAGCAAACTTAGAATGAAATACGGAGAGGGAGAAAAATACGATTGATCCCTCAGAAATAAAGTAGCAAGCCCTTAAATTGCCTCCTTAGATAATGCCTTTATCTATCTAATCATATTTTGAATACCTTTAAAAATTTATTTTAGGAAGAAAATATTTTAGGGATATTTTTAAAGAGATAAAATGCAAGACAATAACCTAATATAGCATATATAGAATTTTGACCAAGTAAAGCATGCTAGAAGGAAGAATCTTCTTGGTAGAAAAAGCTATCACTTTTCAGAGTGATTTTTTTTTAGAAAAGATGAATTTTATTTCTTTAAGACGTACAAGAGAAGGTATAAACATTTATTCACAATTTAGAAGTTCAAGAATTGTATTACATTCTTGAATCACAAGGGTGAAGAATGGATGATGGTAGTGGAAAAATCTCACAAAGTCAAACAAATTTATCTTATTTTTGTACGTGTTATATTCTTGCAAAAGACCTAAGTTATTTTTGATCCTTTCAAGTAGGAGACATTGTGGTTGCGAACCCCATGTTCCTAATACTTAGATCAAGAATACTTTTGGATATTATTTCCGTTTGGCAAGGAAGCATCGTCGCAATAACGCCGTGCCCCGAGTTACTTAGGAGATAATATGTTTCTTTTTGCTTTTAAGGCTTGGTGACAATTGTCACTCTTTTATCAATAAGATAGAAGTGTTTTACTTTGACTTGATTTGAAAAATGGAAGGATGGAATTTATGAAAGGGTGTGATTCAAGGGATGCAATCAAAAAGGTGCTTCTAAAAAGGGAATAAATATCTAATAAAGATAAAAAATGTACAATCTTAAAGGAATATATTCAAAATTTGCATAAATGACCAAGCATAAAAAAGAATTCCTTCTAATCAAATGCATTTTCCTTGATGAGACTCTATATTGTGCTATACTAACTTATAAGGCTTTAAAATTATTTCCTAAAATTATCCCTATATTTTTCCTTTTTTATAAATTTCTAAGTTTATAGAAAATATGAGAGAAAAGACAACGGCATTATTCTAGGACAATTGGCAAGCATAAGAAATAATGATATGGATCATCATAGGAATTTTTATATATTTTTTTATATACTATTATACATGCATAAATGAAAATGCAACTAAGTTAAAAAGAAAAAAATTACACTAGAAAGCAAGTAAATTAAAACTAGAAAGCAAATAGATAAATACCCCCCCACACTTGAAGTGAACATTGTCCTCAATGTTTCAAGGACAAAGAGTAAAGAGATAAGCATGTGGTGGTAAACAAAATTATGATAAACAAGTAAGAATATAATCCATCGGTTTACTATTCCGATGATGCTTGTTTAAGGTCATAAGCTCGACCCCTTTCTATCGCTGACAATGGACGGTGAGTGGTATTGTAATGGTCTCTTATCCTTAACAACTCGCCATTCCTTCCCCTTTGGCGTGATTGAGCTCTTATGATTGATGCACATACGACATCCCGGTGTGCCTTTTTTCTTAGGCCCCCTACCCTTTGATTTTTCAATTTTATTAGGCTTTTTAGGGTGCACATTTTTTTCACCTCTATGATCTAAGGGTTTTTTAATTATTATTTTTGAGTCCTTGGCTTGCAATTTTTCACCCTTTTTGCTATCATTCTCAGGAGTGTTGGATTTCATGGCACGGTTTCTTGAGATTTAAGTCTTTAAATTCGACTTTCTTATTTCCAATGTTTAGAGAAAGAGTGCCATTCCTTACATCTATTACTGCACCGGGGCCGGTGGCAAGAAAAGGTCTTCCTAGAATAATTGGAATTTGGTGATCTTCCTCCATCTCAAGGACTACAAAGTCGACCGGGATGATCAATTTCCCGATTTGGCAAGGGACATCTTCCATAATACCCATCGGGTATTTAATGGAACGGTCAGCAAGTTGGAGAGAAATAGTGGTGGGTTTCATTTCCCCCACACCTAGTTTCTTACCTATCGAAAACGGAATGAGGCTCACACTTGCCCCAAGATCTAACAAAGCATTATCAACATTATGTTTACCTATTTTGCAAGGAATAGAGAAAGTGTCGGGATCTTTTAATTTAGGAGGAAGTTCTCTTTGTAAAATGGCACTTACTTCTTCTGTCAAAGCGACAGTCTTATGCTCCTCAAGTTTCCTCTTATTTGCAAGAATATCCTTTAAGAACTTAGCATAGGACGGCATTTGTTGAAGGGCATCGGTAAAAGGTATGTTGATGTAAATAGACTTTAAGACTTCTAAAAATTTTGCAAATTGTTTATCAAGTTTGGCTCTTACCAACCTTTGGGGGTATGGTATTGGAGGGTCAAAATTTCTAGAAATCTTAAGGGATTCTGTCCCATTTTCAACATCTTCATTAGTCTCAACCAGCGGTGGGGTTGGACTAATGTTCTCCTTACTCGGTTTGATATTTTTCTTAGGAAGGGGATCTACAATTTCTTTTCCACTCCTAGTTTCTACCGCACTAACATGCTCATCGGGCCTTTGCGATTGACCGGAAAACTCCCTTGTGGTCTATGCGAGGTGCCGACTTGTTGAGCTTGTTGATTTTCAAGCATTCTATTGTGGGCGGCTAAATTATCAAACCTAGCATTCAACGACTTTATGGATTCCCTTAACTCATTATTGGTCTTTTCTTGCTCATTCTTACTTTCAATCATAAAATCCATAATAAGATCCAATTTAGACTCGGGGGAGGGAAAGCACTAGAATTGCCATTGAAATTCTTTTGTGTAAATCCCGGTGGTTGTGTAGAAGGTTGTGGGTTTAAAATATTGTTATTCTTATAGGAAAAATTAGGTGATTTCTCCACTCGGGATTGTATGTGTTTGAATACATACCACCATTTTCCCTATAAGAATTAACAAAGTTTACTTGAACACTAGAAGTAGTGTCAAGCAATTCACAACATTCTCGTACTATGTGAGTTTGACCCACATAGTTCACAAACAACATTAATGTTGGCCACGGGATTTACATTCAAGTTTTCAAACTTTTTAAGAAGCATATCAACTTTAGAAGACAAGGTAGTAATGACATCAATATTGTACTTATCTCGAATCTCGCGGTTGTTCCCTCTCATTGAACCATTGATAGTGATTTAGGGCTATGTTCTCTATCAAGTCATATGCTTCGTCCACCGTCTTATTCATTAGTGCACCTCCTCGCAGCGGCATCAATTGTCTCCTTGTTCTATGTGTGAGACCATTGTAGAAAGTATGCACAATTAACCACTTTTCAAGCCCGTGGTGAGGGCACATCCTTAGGAGCTCTTTGAATTGCTCCCAAGCGTCATGATTCGCTTCCCGTTTGGCTAAAATTTGTAATCTTCGTCCGAATTTGAGCAAGATTGCTCTGAGGAAAGAAACGTCCAAGGAATGTTTGCTTCTAATTTGGTCCCAAGTTGTAAAAGAGTTGGGTGGGACTGAAATTAACCACTGTTTCGCCTTATCCCTTAGAGAAAAAGGAAAAAGGCGCATCCGAATCGCTTCTGGGGTAACATTTTGAATACGTGTGGTATCACAATATTCAAGGAATGTTTGGATGTGGAGATGAGGATTTTCGAAAGCGGTGCCGCTATATTGGTTATTCATAACCATAAGCAAAAGTCGCGGCTTTATCTCAAAGTGTGCCGCTTCGGCATTCGGCACTACAATAGGGGATCTAGTTCCTGGGGTACTTGGGTTAACAAAGTCCCGTAGGGTCCTAGCGGGTGTTTGCTGTTCTTCGTCCATATGCTTCTTCAAAGTTTCTCTAAATCTTCTTAATCTTTCTTGAAAGCTTCTTTCGGGTTCCGGATCAAAGTTGTCAACGAATGTCCGAGACCGTTTCATAAACTATAAGAAAAACACTTGAAGAAAAATTAAACGCAACAGATTATAGGACGAGAAAGCAAAATAGTAAAAATAAAATAAAAACTAAAAAATTTTGTAGTAAAGACAAAAATAAAAAGTAAACCGTTGTCCCCGGCAACGGCGCCAAAAACTTGTTAGAGTCGAAACCTAACGGTTTATTTAATTCCACAAGCGCACGGGCTATTGTAATATAGCGGTGCAAGTACGAGTCGATCCCACAGAGACAGGGTTTACTTAAGGGATATTTTTGTCTTTAGAAAATATAGAAAGGATTGGGGGTAGATAAAATTTGTTTTAGAATAATAGAGAGAGCATAAACAGAAAATACTTTAATTGAAATCTTATAAAAACGAAGCATTCTCGGGATTGAAAATCATACACATAATCTTATTCATCAAATTGTCATTGTCTTAGAAATAAAAGGTTTTCATAAAAAGCAAGGATGGTATGTTAGGCCTACGCTATTTCGGGCTAAGACAATAGCGTTTGTATTCTTCACTAATTATGTCCTAACTGTTTGAGAAATCCGTTTATGTTTGCCCCGCCCCGTCACAAAACGGGCATTCCGGCTTATCTCTAGCTGACCATAATTAGTAAGAATCCATTAAGGACGGAAGTCAACATACTTTCCATTAAAGGAACATCCCTAGGCCATTGAACTACTCTCGTGATCAATGAACCTAGTTTCTTTATATGGTTCCGTCAATCGAGATTCTCCGCTAGGTACTTCTCTCAATTGACTGAATCATACAAATTGGATATCGCCAAAATGTAAGGCATTTAGAGAATAATATAAAGAGATTGTTTTAGATGAGGAAAGAAGACAAGACTAAACATTTTTTAATGATGAATAAGCATGCTTTTGAGTTTCCAACCCCAAGAATATGGGGGATTACTCACAAGCCATTAATGACATAAAAGCATAAATAGAGATTGAGTAAGGAAGACTTATGATTGCTGAGAATGATGCTTCACTTTTATTGCTTTTCCTCCAAAGGGATTCCAAGAACAAATAATGACTTTGATCTTCAAACTTCTTTGGATAATTGTTGTTACAAATCTTTGTATCTTCTTTCTATTTAATATCAGTAGTTTCTCTCTAAGAATTCGTCCCTAAGACTGATTACAAGGGTCCTATTTATAAATGGAAGGACACTCTTCAATTGGGTGCCATCAAAAGGTGCCTTTACATCTGCAGTCACGACTTGCATGGCCGTGTCAAGGATTTTGCACGGCCGTGTCCTCTTTGGCGCCAGTTTTGAATTTGAATCTTGGAGACTTGCACGGCCGCTCCTAAAACAGCTGCACGGCCGCTCCTGGTTTGGCACGGCCAGGTCACTTCAGTGCTCGGCCACTCCATGGGCCAAGATGGCCGGCCATGGCCTATGATGCACGGCCGCTCCTGGTTTGTTGCACGGCCGCTCCGAATGGTTTTCAGCTTGGAGTGCTTATTTTGCTTGGTGTTCCTCCATCCTTTCGGACCAATTAGCCCAAGTATCCTTTAGTCATAAAATGACCCTAAAACCTGTCTAGAAATGTATAAAATATACCAAAAACGTAAAATCTAATAAAATAGCAAAAGTAAGTAAAAATACTAAAAACTAAATAAAAAGTGATGATTTTTTTTGTGTAAAAGTATATAAAAATTAGGATAATTGACTATAAAATAGTCACTTATCAGTCCCCTGGAGGGGAGATGCGAGGGATAAGTTCATCGGGAAGACCCGGATCACCTTTGACTACAAGATGGTTAGGCCAGTTATCAACAGAGATGGGCACGATGGGGTGGACTTTTACCCTTGGGGGAGATATCCAGAGATTCTGCTAGGAGAGGCCGTGGAGGCGACGAGGCAGAGGCGATGGTTGACCGGGCTGACATGTGATGTCATCTATCTGGGGGACCGCTTCTCTAGGCAGCATGGCCATATCCCTTCACTGGATGACATTACCCCTCATGATCCTCCAGCACGGATGCTGCAGCCCAGGGATTGGCCGACGGATGAGATAGAGAGATATCAGGCAGGCCTAGCAGCTGAGGAGTATTTTGACATGGCTACCCCTTATGCTACCTTTGTGGAGCTGCGACTGAGGACGCCACAGAAGCTAGTGAAGCTAGCTGTCACTCAGGGATATGGGGAGGCCGAGCCTTCTGATCCGCCGATCCCTCCTGCTCATCTTTCTTATGTGGTCCACGGAGTACCAAGGAGGTTGAGGATACATGTCCCCGATACGAGGGAGCCCCAGTATACTCTGCCGCCGGACAGCACTGTGAGTACACTTTAGGGTCTTTTCCCTTTTCAGATTTCTTTGCTTTTCCGAGATTTTTCTGAGATTTTCTTCTCTTTTTCTCAGGTTCCAGCTCGCACTTATGACGGCTTAGTCAGGCAGAATAGGGGCTGGAAAGATGTGTGCCGGTCCCTCTTGAAGAAGCTGGCTTGCGCTTCAAAGGCCGCAGCAAATGTGCAGGAGCCTGTGCGCAAAAGGAGGCATGTAGGGGGCACGACATCCACCTCATCGGCTTCAGAGTAATCCTCTAGCTCCATGCCTCGGGGACGGGGACCCATTGCCGGCATCTTGGAGCATCTGGCTGAGTATGAACATGTGAATGTTCATCTTTCTGATGTGAGCGACAGTGAGGACTTGATGAGAGAGGCGAGCCTTTATGAGTTGAGTAGTGATGAGGAAGAATCGGAGGCCTAGGAGGTCTCTAGAATTGATTTAGGAGGAAAAACAAACAATGAACAATTTTATGCACAACTTGTTTATTTTTTGCTTTATTTGGGCGCCGATGGGGCAAAAACAATGTATTAATGTTTTATTTGCTTTTTAAATTTATGCTTTATGAATTTGCATATTACTTGAGCCTCGGGGCAGTCTTTTGCTTGGAATTGGGGCTGAAATTGGGCCAAAATGATTTTTGATGACACATAACTGCGTGGTTAATGTTTGGATATGTTTTTGTACAGGTTTCTGTTGGAAAAGTGGGGTGAAAACTCCCTTTGGGCAGCAACTTGGTTGCTGCAGATTTCTTTCTCACATCAGGCAAATGAAGCCGTGCGGTCAGGACCTGAGAGCAAATGAAGCCGTGCGGCTTACAGTTCTGTCTGGACTGGTTATCTTTAGAATAAAACCAAGGCTTGGCCATTTCATTTCATTTTCACTCTAGACTTGGCCCGCCTCAGCTCGACCATGCCAATGCATGAGCTACTGCGTCCCAGGCGGCCGCCTCACCCCGTGCCATGCGCCCGCCTCACCTGCCGAGCCACAAGGCTGAAGTTGCTGTGGCCCAGGCGCACGGCTCACCCCTTCCCAGGCGCCCGCCTCGTGCAAAGAACCAACAGACAGATTCATGCAACTGATGCTCTTCCACTTCAGTTCATAGCTTAGATCAATGTATTGTTGTTCTATATTAATGTCTCTTAGAATTAGAAAAGCCATAGTCTCTTGTATATAAACCTCAGATGTATAATGGAAATATTATCTTTGCCATTGTCTTTACATGGTATCAGAGCCTTGTGATCAATAAAACAATTTCTTTTCTTTTCTCCCAGTCTGCTGTCTTCTTCACCCGCCATGGCTGGCCAAATCTCCTCCACCATCCCTAACACCGATGAACCCAATCGCCCTATCCTCTTGGTCAATCTCTCTCAATGCAAAACCCTAACACCCCTCACCTACTTAGTTTGGTCTTCCCAAGTAACGTCCCTTCTCTTTGGCCTAGATCTTCTTCAATATGTAGATGGCACCCACCCCACACCCACCGAAATCATCACAATTGATGGTAAAGAAACACCAAACCCAGCCTTCAAAACTTGGAATAGACAGGATCGGCTCATTCTTAGTGCCCTCCTTGGAACCTTGGACACCTCTGTCGCTCCCCTGGTTTATCTAGCCAAAACCTCAAACGAGGCTTGGACAATCCTCAAGACAACCTACGCCAATCCCTCTAGAGGTCACATACTTCAACTCAAAGACAACCTTTCTACTATCACCAAATCCTCCCTCTCTATCTCGGACTACATGCAAGCTATCAAAGCTTGCACCGACAAACTCGCTATTTTGGGAAAACCCCTAGATCCCGAAGACATTATTGCCACAGTTCTCAAGGGCCTCGACTATGACACCTACAAACCCATAGTCGACTCCGTTCGTGCCCGTGATGACCCCATCACGTTCGAAGCCCTTCATGAGAAGCTCATTCATCATGAGCTTACTCTCAAACAACAAACTCCCTCACCTTCCTTCCCAATCTCAGCCCATGTTGCCCAAACCAAAGCCCACTCCTCTCATGCACCCACCCGTCCTTACCCAAGTCATCCTATACTTCCAACACCCCCTCAAAACCGAGCCACTACTCCTTCCAATCCATTCAAGGGAAAATGCCAATATTGCAGATATGTTGGCCACGTCATATCCCAGTGCCGACAGTTCAAACACGATTACCCCACCATCAATTTTCCTCCTCCGCCTTCTTCAAACCGCACCAATCGCTCAAACTCATCCCATTCACAGCCACAAGCCCACACCGTGTCAGCCCCTTCCTCGACCCATTCTGTACCTTGGCTTGTGGATAGTGGTGCAACTCATCACTAAACCAATGATCTCTCTACTCTTGCTCTTCATCACCCTTACGATGGAAGTGATGACGTTATCATCGGTGACGGCTCCTTACTCCCCATCGCAAATATAGGTTCATTCTTTATTCCCACCTCTCACTCTACACTTCAATTTCATAATGTCTTGCATGTTCCTCTAATCTCTAAAAATATTATCTCCGTCTCTCAATTCTGCAAAGATAACCATGCTTCCATAAAATTCTCACACTCTTCCTTTCTTTTTAAGGAACTCTCGACCCAACAAATCATTCTTCAAGGAACAATTGACCATGGAGTATACGTTTGGCATCCCAACGCACCTCAAGCTCTCATTGGCACCGCCTCAACATCACTTCAAACTTGGCATCATACGTAGACTAGGGCACCCCTCCCCCCCATTGTTTCCCTTTTAAATAAAACTTTCTCTTTACGCATTCCTTTCAATAAAACCTTTTCCCATTGTAATCCCTGTCTTACCAATAAAAGTCACAAACTTCCCTTTTCTACTTCATCCTTACAAACTAGTACTCCCCTTGAACTTGTATTTTCCGATGTTTGGACCTCTCTGCTTTACTCTTATGATAATTACAAATATTATGTGATTTTTGTTGATCACTTTACCAAATATACGTGGCTCTATCCCCTCAAACAAAAATCTGACACCTTCCTCACATTCGCTCGCTTCAAAGCCCTTGTAGAAAAAATTTTCGCTCGCCCCATTGTTCAATTTTTCTCCGACAATGGCGGTGAGTATCTCAAACTCTCTCCATCCCTTCTCCAAAATGGCATCTCTCACTTAACCTCTCCACCACATACTCCTGAACACAACGGCTTTGCCGAACGTCGTCACCGACACTTAGTCGAAACCGCCCTCTCACTTCTATCCCATGCTAAGCTTCCGCTCATTTTTTGATCCCATGCCCTCACAACCGCAGCCTACCTAATCAATAGACTACCCACCCCACTCTACAAAATGACTCTCCTTATCTAAGACTATTTCAAAAATCACCCAACTACTCTAAACTATTTAGCTTTGGGTGTTTGTGCTACCCATGGCTCAAACCTTAATCACCTCACAAACTTGCACCAAAGTCTACACCTTGCATTTTTGTTGGGTACTCCTCCTCTCAAAGTGCATACCACTGTCTCGACCCAACCACTAACAAAGTCTATACCTCTCGCCATGTTAGATTTGTTGAGACCATATTCCCCTACTCAACTCTCGCCTCAAACTCCACCATATCTCCTACTTTCTCCCCAGATGAATGGTGTGCCATCTCCATTCCAATCCTCCAACCCATACCCACTATACCCAATACCCAAACAATACCTAACACATCTCCCACCCCACCAGCCCCAAACACTCACCCGCACCCTACTGCCTCTACTTCATCCGAACCTACTCCTCATACTCAGACCGAACTAGCCCCACAGCATATTAACCTAAACACCTCACCCACTACCGAACCAAACACCCCACCATCAGTCCCACCCAACCCTCCACCCACCCGCACTATAGAAACCAGATTATCCCATGGCATCCGAAAACCCAATCTCAAATATGCCAATCTTGCTACCCTTCCTTCCCCTTCCTCGCTTCCACTTCAACCAAACAGGTCCTTTCCATACCCCATTGGCGTGCCGCCATGCAAGAAGAATATGATGCTCTCATGCGTAATACTACATGGTCACTTGTTCCATCCCATGAAGCCCCAAACATAGTCTGGTGCAAATGGGTGTTCCGCATAAAATACAACCCCGACAACACTATACACAAATACAAAGCTCGCCTTGTCGCCAAAGGCTTCCATCAACGCCCTGGCCTTGACTACTCCGACACATTCAGTCCCGTAGTCAAACCCGTAACAAGACGTCTTGTTCTCTCTCTTGCCATCACCCGTGGTTGGTCCCTTCATCAACTCGACGTCAACAACGCCTTCCTTCAAGGCAATCTCTCCGAAACAGTTTTTATGTCCCAACCTCCGGGTTTTCAAAACACTCTTCTTCCCTCTCATGTGTGTCGTCTCTCAAAAGCCATCTACGGTTTAAAGCAAGCACCTCGTGCTTGGTACACCGCTCTAAAACAATTTCTTCTCTCCTTCGGCTTTCGTTCGTCTCTGTCTCATCCCTCTCTTTTCATTTATTCTCATAACTCCAACTATCTTCTTCTTCTTGTCTACGTCGACGACATAGTCATCACGGGTCCATCAAACTCCTTTCTCTCGACATTCATTACAAGTTCCTTTCTCTCTACATTCATTACAAGTCTCTCAACTAGCTTCTCTCTAAAAGATCTAGACCCACTCTCATATTTTCTAGGAATAGAAGTCACCCCAAATAATTTAGTGTTGTATATTGCAATCTGATTTATTTGATACTTGTTTGAAATGAATTATGTTGATGGATGTGTGGATTTGTACAACTATTACATGTAAAAGGAGTCTTTATTCTCTTCAATTTGACTTTTATAAAGAATATTTTGTACATACTTCAGGGGTACATCCTTGGCAACCCATTGATAGATAACACCACTTGTTATGCATCAAGGGTTCCATATGCTCATCTTGTGGCTTTAATATCAGACGAATATTTTTGAGGTAATTTGTTAATGTAGTTAAAGCTTACTTCATAAATATTATAATGTATTGCTAATGAATATATTTTAAAATAGGGTTTTGTATATATAGTCAGCTGAAATCAGCAGCCAGGGTGACTATAGTAGAAGAGATCCAAGCAACGCAAAGTGCCTCCTTGATCTTCAAACTATAGACAAGGTAAAAAAGCTGGAGTATCTTCTCATTAGAATGTTGTAAGAGCTATTTAGCAATTTCGAGAGAAATGTGACATTAAATCTACGTGTTTAAATGTTCACTTGCACAGTGCATTGAAGTTATAAATGAATATCATATTCTCGTACCAAAGTGTTGGGGGGGGTTATGGATTGCAGAAACAAGATCAGTTCAAATGGAGGAAACAATCCAGTGAAGACCACATCCTTTTGCCTTCTCAAGGGGACGAACAAACTGAGCCATGTAATTTGCAGGTATACCTTTCTTCACTAATACTCCTTCCGCCCCCGTAACTAATACTCCTTCCGCCCCCGTAAGATATTTTTCTACTTTGACTTTAGTGGTCAACTCAATTGATATGTGACCATAGTTTTATAAAAATTTGATTATTCTTATAAATTCTAAAAATTGTTATTGATTGATTGTTTTCTTTGTACTGCATCAATAACAACTTTTAGAATTTCTTGAGGATAATCAAAATTTCAAAAATAAAAATAAAAAATTGGTCAAAGTTCTATTGAGTAGACTGCCAAAGTCAAAGTGATACTATCTTTTCCGGACGGAAAGAGTGTTTGATTCTTCCCACAGATTCATTATATGGTAAAAAAAAGTGGCTTCCTCACTGGTCATCTTGGGAGTCAGGATGTTTGGGAAACCCACCTTTGCTCAATATCTGGATCTTCTCCAGGAAACCCACCTTTGCTCAAAATCTGGAAATGAACGAGGGTCTTCACTTTTGCCGAAAGGGTTTGAAGTATTTGAGGCCGCTTTAGAATGCTAGGCTCTTTTTCAAGAGAAGTTTGTTAATTAAAGCATATTGCGTTCTTTCCGTCTAAGGTTCTTTTTATATTTTTTGAGTTTAAAAATCAACTCGATAGTCAAATTAAAATTTTATAGTTCATCTATCAGAGTATTTAAAGTCTCTGTATGATAGATAGCCATCGACTTAAGACTTATTCATCACTAATATTTGAGGTTTGGAGTCTTGGTTCGAAAATTGAGTCTTATAGTTGAACTATCGATTCGATTGAGTCTCGATAGTTGAGAAATCATATTCATCCATAGTACGCTTAGTCTTAAAGTTCAACTATAAGACGTAAACTGTTCAACTATAAGAGCGGACCGGTATTTGGCTAAAGGTTCAACTATGTGGCATTTTGAAAATGTAATGACCTCTTATGGCATTATGCTTAGGCTGGAGTGCTCTAGGATCAGTGGCCCTTTAACTTTTGAGAGTAATTTAAGAAATTGACTTGGAAGCAAATTAGGTAGAGAATATACATATGTGGGTTAACAATACTACTACGTATATAGTGAAGATTAGGCAATCTTTATCCCTTGTGAAACCGTATAGAGCCTTGAATGTATACTTTTTAGTCCTGACAAGTGTACTAAGAAGACACAGGCTGCTGTCTGCGAAAATGGGCAAACTTTCACCGTACAAGAAGCCCTCCATGTCCGAAATGTTAGTTTACTTATGAAACAATGTCTAGACTTATAAAACTTGACTATGTATACGTATATTACTAAATCAAGAAATTCGTTAATATTTATCAGGGAACACTATCATCAGCGTGGATCAGGTGCAATAAAACTTTTTCAGGTTTCGTAAGCGATGTGGCAAATGTAATAGCGTATCATCAGGTTCTTAGCAAGAAGGGATACCGAGCTTTAATATATAGGTACTCACACACACATGTACTCCCTCCGTCCCAGCTCACTTGACACTTATTTTCATTTTGTGCCGTCCCAGCTCACTGACATCTTCCAAAAATAGCCTACTTTTTATATTTTTATATTAGATGGACCCCACCACTCATTCTCTCTCTTCATTTTTCACCATTCAATTTATTCAACCAACACTACTATTTACCCCACTCATTCTCTCTCTTTATTTTCTACCACACATTTTTTTTATTTTATTCTTTTTTCTTAGTTCTTGTGCCCACCTCTTGGGTGTCAAGTGAGGTGGGACGGAGGGAGTATATATGTACTCCCTCCGTCCCATTGAAGAGTCATTAAACTATATTTTTGTTTTGGCTTAATCGTATTAGTGAATTGCAGTGGTGATCATGACATGACTATACCGTACATTGATACACTAGCTTGGATACGTAAGCTTAATCTGAGTACCAATGAACGCTGGAGACCTTGGTTTGTGGATGATCAAGTGGCAGGGTCGGTTCTTCTCTAAATTCATATTTCTATTTAAACCTGCAATTATATTTTTCATAAAGAATACTGTATGTTTCTATTTGTTATTCTTCTACAGATATACTGAGAAGTATCGTGGAGACAATGGATTCTCTCTTACCTTCGCAACCGTGAAGGCAAGAAATTTATGTCCTTACTTTATTATATGATATGAAAATGCACATTGATTAATACCTTCTTTTTTTCTTTTTTTTTCCTGGGGGTATGTTTAGGGAGCCGGACATATAGCAATGTATTACAAGCCTAAGGAGGTGTTTGCCATGGTTGAAAGATGGTTCTCTCGTATTTCTTTGTGATTCATTTTTTTGTTTGAAGGAAGCGTTTCATGTTGCGTTTGCCTCGGATTTCAAGATCAATACTCCCTCCGTCCTTAAGCAATATGCACACTAAATAAATGAATAACTCATTATTTTGTTCAATAAAGGCTTTTATTTCATGTATTTCTATTGAAAGGTTACAAGTTAATTTATTTCTTCTTCACTTTGGTTTGTTATTTTTCAGATGTATAATTAACTTATTTACATTTACTTGGAGAAAATTAGATAGTGTATGTAATATATATTTCATGTATGTAATATATATGACCTGAAAATTAGTAGGCATCCACATTGAGTCCAACTGGATTTCTCATCAACCAAAATATGAATGGGATATTGATATCTAAGTTGATCAATCATGGTTCATTTGGCATTGTGAATCTTAAGGGAGTTTTTTTTTTTTTTTCTATATACAGTTCTCTTTAAAAAAAAAAAAATAAGCAACTAAATGTTACTCCCTCTGTCCCTAAATAAATATTCATTTTTCAAAAATTTTGTCCCAAAATGAATTTCGATATTTACCAAACTCTCCTTGGTGAAACAACGAAGTTCTAATTTATACTTGTACACTTATGATATAATATACTGAGATTACTCAGGGTTTTTTATGTACTTATATTATTAAAAATAAATCTCATCTTTCCTCGAATGTTCTTAAAAGTAAAAATTGGATATTTATATCAAGACTGAGGGAATATTACCCCATCCCAAACTGAAATGAGCAACAAAATGTGCACTGCTTCATAATGATGGGTTAACTACTTTCATAATCATGGCATTGATTATTATATAGGATTTTTTTTTCTTCAAAAAATTCCTTTTTAAATTAATATTTCCCAAAATAACAATCTTACCAAACTATTTATCAAATGTTTATTTTTTTTGAAACTCGATAATTCATATGGCGAGTTTATTTTCTACTCGCCTAAACTCGCTACAACATGTAGCGAGTGTATTTTACTTTTTGTATTTCCAGTAATTATTACGGAAATTATATTAAATTTGACGTAATTAATTAACTCGCTACTACATATAGTGATTTTAAGCGATGTTGATACTCCGTTTCGTGAGATTAAGCGAATTTTGAATCCCCCACGTTAGTTCGACAGGACGGAACTTGAAGATTTTTTTTTTTGGTATGATGAAGAGAGATAGAAAAAGAGGAGAGCAATCCACTTCCAAAACCCCTTCATCCGGTTGATACTTCAAATTTGAAATGTAAGTGTTTGATATCTTTTCTATTTTTCCATTTTTTCAAGTTTTTGATGAGTTGTGCTTGTAAATTTGATAGATTATGTCTAATTTGATCGATTTAGGTTTATTTTAACGAATTTTGGGATTATTATTTTTTTTTTGTTTTAAGTTCTTCCATTGATTCCATTGCAATATATATATTTTGGTAAAATGTCTATTTTGCTATAATGTGTCATATTAGGGTTATTTTTTTGCCAAAATCTTGTAAAAAACGCGTTTTTTCATAAGCTTATGAAAAAATGTGTTTTAAAATTACGAACCAAACCCCTGTCGCTCCTTAAACCTCATCTCAACAACAATGGCGTCTTCACCTTCAACAAATTCACTCACACTAAGAACTTCTGACGGCAAAGACTTCACCGTCGCCGAATCCGTTATGGCATTCTCTGAAACAATCAAAAGCATGATCGACGACGACTGCGCCTCCGGCCTAATCCCTCTCCCGAACGTCGATTCCCAAACCCTAGAAAAGGTTATCGAATACTGCACAAAACACACATATGAATCCGTGCCGGAACAGAAGGAGTTTGATGCGAAATTCGTTGATGTTAGCACCGATGATATTTACCATCTTATATTGGCTGCTAATTATCTCAACATTGAGAGGTTGCTTCACGTGCTGGTGGAGAAGGTTGGGAGCTTGATTAGGGGGAAAATTGTGGAGGAGATTAGGGAGACTTGTGCAGGGGAGAGAGGGTGCGTGCAAGAGGTAGGAGGGTACGTGAGTGCCAGCAAGGTGAATGGTGTGTGCCAGCATGTGGAGTAAAGAAACAATGTTGAGTGCATGTGTTTTTGAGTGCCGGTGTATGTGTTTTTGAGTGCCATTGTATGTATTTTTGAATGCCAGTGCATATGTTTTTGAATGCCAGTGCTTGTGTTTTTGAGAGCCAGCAAAAATGATTGCCAGTGTTTGGGGTAAAAAAGTGTCAGCGATAGGGTAACAGAGTGCCAGTGTGAAGAGTGCTAGTTCATGTATATAAAAGTGCCAGTGTAAAAAGCGCCAGTGCTAGTTTAACAAAGTGCCAGTGTTAGTGTACTGGCACTTTATTAAACTGGCACTAGCACTAGCACTTTTTACACTAGCACTTTGTTACGCACTGGCACTTTATTTACACTGGCACTTTGTTAAATTGGTACTGGCACTTTTTACACTGGCACTTTGTTACACATGCACTGACACTTTGTCACACTGACACTTTGTTAAACTGACACCGGCACAAACGGGGAAACACAAAACACGTTTTTCCTAAGTGCCAGGAAAAACGCGTTTTTTACAAGACCAACTCTATTTTTTATCAAAATTTGGGGATTTTTTTTTGTTTTTTGTATTTTCATTGATTTCATTGATGAACAAAATTTGAACAAATGTTAGTTATTCTTTGTTTCGATAATGATTTTAGTTTTTTTTGAATTTGTTTATTGAAGTTAGGTTGTGAAACATTGTTGTTGTTCAAATGAGAGTGTAAATCATTATTTATATTTAATGAATATAATACTTGTGTTGTTTTGATTAACAGATTAATACTTTTCTTCATCCTGGGTCTTTTGGATGACACCGTCTTGACTTCACATCACACCCACCGAGCTCGGTATATTTAGGCAGGGCATGGGGTTGCGAGTTTATTATTTCATTGTGGTGCGACCCTGTCAGATGTCTTATCTCCCGTGATTCAACATAAATTAGTAGTGACTGGATTTTTTGGGGGTTCATTTGATCGGAAGAGTGCAATAAGATTGGCCTTTGCTTGAGGCGTTTATTGAGAGATGGCATCTGAAAACCCATACATTACACCTATCTGTCGATGAGATGACTATCACCTTACATGATATCGACATGCTTTCCGGGTTATCGATTGATGATTTACCTGTTACCGATTCATAATTGCATGTGCTTCCATATTGGCATAGTTTATGTTAGGAGCTTTTAGGTGTTGTCCCACCTGATGCAGTGTTTGATGGAAGCAGTCTAAAGCTTAAGTGGCTTAAGACACAATATTCTGATTTTGGTAGCCTCCCCGATGCTTCCCCCCCAGATCTTGTTGATAAGTAAACGCGTGCCTACATCTTGATATCCCTTGGGGCTACTGTGATTCATGATCGTACCAACAACAAGGTGAAGTTGCTTTATCTCCCGTTTTTTAAAGATATTGATAGGATACGCATGTATATATGGGGTTGTGCGTGTTTAGCCTTTTTATATCGGGAACTTTGTTGTGCTACTCACCCTGAAACTAGCCAGAGTGGTGGATTTCTGAATATCTTGCAGGTATGTTATAACATTTTAATTAAAAGTTATGATGTTGGTTTCTTTTTTTGATTTTGAAATCATATATTTTGTATAGTATTTGATATATACTCCCTCTATCCCATTACAAAAGGTACAAAATTAGTTTTGTACAAAAATTAAGTAAAGTGTATAGTAAAATAAGTGTTGTAATTATAAAAAGTGAGGTATACGAGAGAAAGTGGGGTAGGGAATAGTAGGTGGATAGATGATGTGTGTATAACAAGTGGGTCCCATGAATAAACAAGTATTAAAAACTTTCCTTTTTTGGCTTGTGACATTTGTAATTGGACATCAAAATGGGGATTTTGTGCCTTTTATAATGGATCGGATGGAGTATATTTTATGGATACAACTTTGGGTACGGGATAAGTTTCTATGTGCGTAACCTATTTCTCTTAGTTCAAACGAGGATCCGGATCAGGGCAACATGCCATTGTGGTGCATGTATGCATCTATAAATGACTATTCCATTTGAAATGTTCTTGTTTTAATGCATTTTGGAACTTTTGACTTATACATTTTTCATTTATTAAATTTCAGGTGGATTTGACGGTTATCTTTTAAATATGTTACTACACACAACTTGCGCAGCTATCAAGATCAGTTAGCGAAACTGACCGAGTATCAGGTAGTGTGGCAGCCATATAGTGATCGGCAGGCTCCACCTTATTGCCATCAGGGAGAAGGTAGAGTGGCACCTCCCAGATCATGTTTTGAGGCAGCTTGGCATGATGCAGGGGATCCAAGAACCTTGTGACATAGGGAAGAAGTTTCACAAGGTTGACCGCCGCGGGAATAGCCATGTCCTTTAGAGTACCCGACAGTGACGATATATAGCAGCTTGGGAACAATGGCAGGATGCAATGGTTGATGGGCAGATGGGATATGAGATTATGCATTACACTCAACCCACCAAATTGAGCATAAACATCGAACATTATATCCATATATGCATTATCTTGAATACAAAATGAAAAGTACTCACCAATCATGTTATCAAGTGAATGGGCATATCTATAAATTACTTCCAACTCATATTGTCTATGATTTACACCCATCGCATTATATAATTTATCAATAAATTGATTGTATCTCTCCATCTACAATGATCCCTAATCACACATTTCAGCCCTTTCTGAAAATGAGGACCATCAATTGGATGTTCATCATCGCCTCCCCAATAGCACATGAAAATAAGTGAAACTCCGTTAATTTTTAACCCTACATTACAAAATCAAGAGCTAAAACCTTCAAAAACCCTAATTTTAACATTTATATCTATAATGTACGAACACACAAAAAAAACCCAAACTTTATACTAATAAACACAAGTATATAAAATGATTTATATGTTGATGATTTACCTTTATTCTTAGTCTTGACGAGTTATTAAGTTAAAATATGTGAAAATTGAGTTTTTTCGCATCTTCTTTTTTCTATTCTCAACAATTATGTGTGTGTTTAAGGTTAGAAACTATCTACCACCAACCTTATCTACAATTCAAAAATTTTGCTTAAACTTTGTGTAGCAAGTTTAAAATTTAATTTACCCTATTTATATTTCGATTAAATAGACTGAAAAATCTAAAAATAGAAAAGAAAACTAGCTAAATGGTGTATCGAGTTTAAACGAATATATAATAAACTCGCCATATGAAATAGCGAGTTTTAAAAAATGGACATTTAAAAGGAACTAAATAAGAAGGTATGAAAAATATTTGTCAAAATGATCAAGTTAGTGAAACTTACTATTCCTAATAGCGGATTTTAGCGATTTTTTTTTTTTGTAAACTCCCTACTAGAAATAGCGAGTTTTAGCGAAAAAAAAAAACTTGTAAACTCGATACTTAAAATAGCGATTTATATTTTTTCTCCTTGAAACTCGCAATTAGAAATAAAGAATTTCACAAACTTGATCATTTTGACAAATACTTTTTAAGCTTGTTATTTAGGAAAATATTTTTTTTAAAAGGAATTAAATGAGAAAAAAATCCCTTAAATTATGCTCAATATATACTCTTATATCACTCCCTAAGTTTTATATCACAATAAATGTCACATTTATGTTGTCAACATTTTAATAAATATATTTGACTTATTTATACATCAATTGTACCATGATAAAATTGTACTAACACTATTTCCGTTTATAGTTTTGTGATTGAATTAGATCAAAAATAAAATGTGACATTTATTATGGATGTATTATGGAGGGATGAAGTATAATCTATAAGGAGGATACTAAGGCTACTTATTTATACTTCCTATGTCCCATAAGAATGTTTATATTTGTTATTTTTGTTTGTTAAAGAAAGATAATCCTATTTTTTAAAGCCAAAATCTAGGGAGAAACGTGTTTCTCCATCATTTACGGAGAAACGGGTTTTTTTTTCTCACAACACACACAGAGCTTCTCTCTCTAAACGGAAAACGCCCCTCTCTCTGTATACGCAGAAGGCCAATTGAGCTCCCTAGATCGTCTTCCTCAACCTCCATCACCGGTCCTCACCTCCAGATCTCTCTCCGGAAAATCCAATTTGAAATTCGACGACAAAGACGATAGAGAAGCTGAATCGTGAATCACGAGCTGTTTGGGGATGGTGCAAATTTGGGTTAATTGAGGTGGGATTTGAAGGTGGGCGACGACCTGAAGCATGGTGATGCGGTTGTAAAGCTTTTCAATGGCGTAAGGAGGGTCGATTATGATGAGATTAGGGTTAACCAGGGAAGCGTTGTCCAATTGTTTCTTCCAATCGTCATCGTAGAGCTTTTGGATGATGCAATTGAAGGGGCCTTGGTCGGAGAGTGGGGAGACGACGTCGATAGGGATGAGGTGAATGCCTCGGGACTTTGAGGCGGCGATTAACGATGGGAGTATGATTCTGTCGACTTTCTTGGGGGCAAGAGCGTAGCCTATGCGGAATGCATTAGCTTCATCGTTCCCATCATTTTGTCATTTTGAAAGTTTCTGGATATCCAGAACCTTTTGAAAGGATATCCAGAACCTTTTGAAAGAATATCCAGAAATTTTGTATTAGATATTCAGAACCTTTTGAAAGGCTTCTGGATACCAATATTAAATGTTCTGGATATCCAGAACTCTTTGAAAGTGATATCCAGAATCTTATTAAGTTGATATCCAGAACCTTTTGTAAGTTTCTGGATATCATTTTGTAAGTTTCTGGATATCATTTTGTAAGTTTCTGGATATCATTTTGTAATTTCTGGATATCATTTTGTAATTTCTGGATATCATTTTGTAAGTTTCTGGATATCATTTTGTACATTTTGTAAATTTCTGGATATCATTTTGTAATTTATGGAAAACCATGTTTCAGGATATCATTTTGTAATTTATGGAAAAACACGTTTCTCCATAACTTATGGAGAAACGCGTTTCTCCGGAGACCTACTCTATTTTAAATTGTCAAGTTAAAATCAATTAACTTCTGAAATTGTCCTTTTGTCGGCCAAGAAAGAAGGATGAGTAAATAGAGTAACAATTGACCACATAAAAAAGTTAGTAATGAAATTGTAAATAGATTATTATAATGTTTGAATAATAAAATAAAATAATTATTTATAGAAAGAACGATATAATTGATATTTTCTTGGTTTCAGAATAAATGTTGTAATTTTATTTCTTTGTTCAACTAAATTGATCTTTGATCAGCATTTAATGACAAGAGACATTTACTATATAGTCCTCCATCCTAACCAATACTATATCCTCATACATGAAATTTAAAAACTAACCATATACTCTCTCCTCCCATCCAATCCAAAAAGACACAAAATGAATCTGGCACAATAATTAAGGAGAGTGTATAGTGTAGTTAGTGTTGTGAATATGAAAAGTGAAGTATGATAGAGAACGTGGGGTAGAAAATAGTAATTTGATAGCTATCGTAAGTATAACAAGTTCAGTCCTATGAATAAAAAAAACAATAAAAACTTTTCATTTTTGGGTTGTGTCATTTCAAATGGGACACCCAAATGAAATTTTATACATTTTTTGGTGGGACGGAGAGAATGGTCCCCAACTTTTAAATGGACAAACATACCCTTAATGAGTTTACCTGCTCATCATTTTATTTTCTCTCAAAACACTACCATCTTAGGCCACCCTCCCTATCTTAACCGTTCAACAAATACGACAACCACTAACGGTTGCGTCGTTGGAGGTGTAGAGAGATGTCGGAGGTGGGGGAGGAGGTGGTCGGGAAATGAGAAAGTTAGAGAGAGAAAGTAGAGAGAGGGAGGAGTGTACTTCTGAGAGGGAGGAGAGGAGAGAGGGGTTTTATTGGGGGTAATGGAGGTAGTTTTGACATCTTGGAAAATTATAACTTGGTTTAAAGACCCTATGATTAATTTATTTATGACGTAGGATTAGACGGTAGATTTGATAATTGGTGTCTTAAATGTAGTTTTGATTAGGATGGGGGACTACACGGTAATAAACTCTAATAATAAATTATTTATCTTCATATTCATAAGAATTAAAAAATAGTCATGAATAGTGTTTTTATTGATTTATCAATAACAATAACAAGGGTCTCGAAAATTGAATTGAATTTAGCCGCCAATTTCTAAGATCAGCTTAATAATGGCAAGGTGCAATATTAGGGAGTATAAAATTGCTTAAAGTCAAAAATTTTAGAATCACCCTGAGCAACTAATTTGGAACATATGAAATATCAAAGTTATGTTTGAAAAAAGAACATTAATACAAAAACATACATGCAATACATACACCATAACTTTTAGTGGCCGAATAATCAAATATGCAACGTATTGTATTTTAGTATTTTTTGCAATCAATGTAAAGTGAACGGAATAAAAGTGATGGTCAAGCCTAATGGTTTGGCTCCATGTCCAAGTTTGCCCAAAGGTCTTTCAAACAAAGTGGGCCTATCAAGCAACCCCGATTCTACCAACCCATCAATGGAGATCAGTCGACCAATCTTATTGTCCCACCTTCCTTGGTCTCGACCTGACTTCGTCCGACATACGATCCACTCCTTGTATAATCTCTGCCTAACCAAGGCACGAATTCAGGTCGACCACGACTATTCAGGCGACCTTAACCAAGCAACAAGTGCATCTACCCACGTCGTCATTTGTAACCGCCTCCTACATTCTCGTAGATTGCTTTTTCTAAATTTTGGGCAGTTCACATATGAATTTCAAATAAGACGTATTTTGCTCAGCCAAGGAAGGAAAATCCATAGACCGACCCCATCATCTCTGTTGCAGAATTTATAATATTGTGGGGCATACAGTTACATCAACGTTATATTCGTGATTTTAGGGATTCGTATTCATCCCATGTCACCACTAAATAAACCAAACCACATCATGCGTAAAAATATAATGTCATTTTGGCCATTTTGAAATTACGTCGTTTCAATACAGTTTTATAAATTCATAACACCACATCTTATCATCACGCCGGAAGGTTTTAGCAGGAGACCATCCCAGCAAGTCGTTTGTTCATGGTTTCAAGTCCTAGTATATGGATTTCAACCTATTGCTAAAATAAGGCTGATCATGAACGATTACTGCATCATTAGTTTGGTTCCATTACCGGGAATCGAAAAGTACTAGACCTTGAAACTTTACAAACTCACAAACATGATGTACGACGGGCATACTGCTACTTCTTCAAGCAATCCAGTTAATGAGAATGCCGACGTAAATAACCAGGTACAGATGTTGGTGCTGGGAACCGCACTGCAAACCTTCCTCCCCCTCCACTTGGACACCCCACAAGAAGACCCACTCGTTCCAACAGTGTGGCAGATGGAGTAGGGATTCAAGATAGGAGGGAGAATAGGCCCATAGTCACCTAAGGGGGTGACCATCAAACGAAGAAGCTCCAAACGGGTTGAACAGTTGCAGGCGACATAGATGGTCCCTGAGCTACTAAGCCTAGTAGGAGGGATATATTGTTGGAACGAGCAAAGGTGTCACAAGTAAAAACAAGGTAACAGTATAACACTAGTGAAGAGAAAACAGACACTATCACAACCATGACTGTGATGTTTGAGATCCTTAGAGAGAAGAGGACAGTGAAACTGAAAAAAGTTCTTATTAAAGAGAAAATACTTTGCTCAAACAGTCAATAACTTGTTTACTCTGTCTTTCTTGGTCAAAGATGGGATAGGGTTTTGATAGTTGTGGATAAGAAAGACTCTCATCTTGTTTATAAATATTAATTCATCATTATAAAATTATATATTTTACAACAAAGAATTAAATATTAATATTTAAAATTATTCACAATATTAATAATTTAAAAAATATGATAGATGTGTGTGTTAATTCATTATTGTAAAATTATGCATTTTACGGTAATGAATAAAAATTAATGTTACGACGTGACGTTGTGATGGTTGAAACACAAAAGCTTAGAAAACCGTTTAAGAATCTTTAATTTATCATGTTGAGGTCAACATATAGTCATCGATTCTTAAATTGTCCGGCTGGACAGTCTTGAAATGCACGATTATATGCTTTTGTAAATATCATCTTTGTCTATTAAAATTGCTTGAATAGTCGATAGTTGAGATATTTCGGTTGCATTCCTATTGTTTTCTGAGTGTATACTAGACATGGTTGATTACACACTGTCGATTCTAATCGATAGTGTTTGATTGACCTAGTCTACATCATGCACTTGGAGACCATGGGGTTATGCTGCCGAAATTTCTTGATTTTCGATTATAAAGCAAGTAGACAAAGTGATATTTGTAATTCATATAATCGTGCATTTCGGGATGGGATAGAAGCCAACCCCAATTCTAAACCTAATTTTAAATATTAACAAATTACAATTATTCACAATATTAATAGTTTAAAAAATGTGATAGTTGTGTGTGTTAATTCATTATTGTAAAATTATGCATTTTACGGTAATGAATAAAAAATAATTTTACGACGTGATGTTGTGACGGTTGAATCACAAAAGCTTAGAAGCTCGTTTAAGAATCTTTAACTTATCATGTTGAGGTCAACATGTAGTCATCGATTCTTAAATTGTCCGTCTGGACAGTCTTGAAATGCACGATTATATGATTTTGTAAATATCATATTTGTTTATTAAAATTGCTTGAATAGTCGATAGTTGAGATATTTCGGTTGCATTCCTATTGTTCTCTGAGTGTATAATAGACATGGTTGATTACACACTGTCGATTCTAATCGATAGTGTTTGATTGACCTAGTCTACGTCGTGCACTTGGAGACCATGGGGTTATGCTGCCGAAATTTCTTGATTTTCGATTATAAAGTAAGTAGACAAAGTGATATTTGCAATTCATATAATCGTGCATTTCGGGATGAGATAGAAGCCAACCCCAATTCTAAACCTAAATGAAGTGTCTTGTTGCTTTTAAGTTTGTAATTCAAATTTAGGGAATGGTAATACATTAATTACATCTAAACTGTTAATATATTATGAAATCAAATAATTATTAACATCCCAATTTTGTTTCATCCGTCAAATAATGATGAAGAGCTACTCCAATTTCATAAGGCTTATTAACATCCCAATTTTGTTTCATCCGTCGATTAGATTGAGTGTACGTATAATATATAAATTGCAATGCAGGAGTGATGTCTGTCAACGATGATCGTAGTTGGATGTACAATCGGAAGTTGCCGAATCAAAAGGAAAATAAAAGGTTAAAAATTTAATATTTGAAGAAATTAAAGAATCCTCCCAAAATATCCCTCATGGGATATACCAAGAATAAATTAAGCCTATAGCATCTTCTCCAACACTTTCGGACATGAATTTTACTATTAATACGATAGCAAAAGAATTTCAATATGATAAAAAAGAAATAAATAAAGAATTTCTCCAAGAAAAATATAAAGATTTTAGAACATGGTACTTTCAAAATCACAATTAAGAAGAATTAATAAACATAAAAAAATGAATATTATAAATTCATTAATTCACAAAAAAATAATTATTCTTTTTGTTGAATGGTATACAAATATTTATTCGCAATACACATATAAAGAAATACTCCATCCGTCCCACTCCAATTGATACTTATTTCCTTTTTGGTCCGTCCCACACCAATTGATACTTAACCAAAATGGAAAGGAATCTTCACTATTTATCCCACTCATTCTCTCTCCTATTTTACTTTTTCACTCACAATATTTTCTCTCCTAACTATTCCTCCCACTCATTCTCTCTCCTATTTTACTTTTACACTCACAACATTCTCTCTCCACTTTTTCTCTCTCTTACCTTTCCTTAATATGTGTGCCCTTTTTTTTGGTATCCATTGCTATGGGACGGAGGGAGTATATACTATTGAACAACATTTTAAAACATGGGAAACATTAGAAGGAGAAAAAATTAGATCTATCCATACACCACCAAAAAACATTAAAATTGATGATTTAGAAGCAAATGCATTTTTTCCCATTTAAATACTAAAAGTGAAGATATAAATAAAATAATTAAACAAAATATTTATAATAATTTATGTATGCAAACAATGAATAAACAATTAGAAATAATAGAAGATAAAATGAAAAATAGAAAAATTCAAAATTCACAAGAGCAACCAAAAGTTCTAACTACTCAAATTTCATTAGTTAAACCTCCATTAAGTATGGGTCCTAAAGATTTTTCATTTAGTTCTAAATTAGAAGATGAATTTATTAATTCTTTAACAAAAAAATTACAAGATCTTAATTTAAAAGATAAACAAATCCAATTTATTAATCAAAATGAAAATCAAAATGAAGATTATAGTGATTCAGATATACATGAATTAGAAAATCAATTCACAACACAATTAGAAATTAATAAATTAGGACCTCAAAAATCACAAATTCCCCAAGCTACTAGTAGATATTACTACCCTATGCCTACACATGTTGATATAGCATATCAGGAAGACAGTTTGACTGGTAAAACTTATTATAATCCTAAAGCTATATATGAATGGAATATAGATGGCATGGCAGAATATCAAATATTAAATTACATGCATAGAATGATTATGTATTCTACAACTTGCAAAATAAATGGAAATTCTAATAGTAATATAGCAAAACTAATATCTACTGGATTCATATGACAACTCAAAGGATGGTGGGATAATATTCTCACACCACAACAACAATTTGAAATATTAAATGCTACTAAAGTTATTAATAATAGAGATACAAGAACACAACAAATAATAAGCACTTCCCAAGAGGATGTAGTTTACACGTTAATTCAAGCAATCATTAAACATTTCATAGTGCAACCCCTCCAAATGATGCATAAAGGAAAAGAACTAATAAATTTAAGATATCTAACTTTAACCCATTTAGATGGTATAAAGATGTATTCTTTACAAAGGTAACATTAAGAAATGATGCTAATACATCATTTTGAAAAGAAAAATTTATTTCAGGATTAACACCTTTATTTGCAGAAAAAGTAAAAGCCAGAATAAGAAATAAATATGGAAATAATTTTTCTTATGATAAATATACATATGGAGAATTATTTGTTGAATGTACAGATGAAGAATTAGCTATTTGTAATGATTTAAATCTTAAAGGTCAACTCCAAAAATAAAGACTAACTAGTCGTATGGAATTAGGAGAATTTTGTCATCAATTCGCATATAAAATTCCTCAAACAAAAATACCTTGGCCCATAAAAAAAGTTAGAAAAACGTTTCAACCTAAAAGAAAATATAATAAATATAGAAAACCAAAATCAAAAGAAGAACCAACTCATTCTAATACTTCTAATAAAGTAGGTAGAAATAATCCTAAATGAAAATCAAAAAATGATATTGTTTGTCATAAGTGTGGAAAATTTGGTCATTATGCAAATAGATGTCGGGTAAAGAAAAAGGTACAAGAATTAAAAATAAGTGAAGACCTGAAAAAGGTATATGTCAGACATTATTAAGATCAGAAAAAGAAAATACTGAAGACTCTTCTAGTGATATTGAAAATGAAATGATGAATATTAACATTGATGACAAGACAAGTTCAGTTCAGAAAGTACATCAGATGGATGAGATGGAAATTGTAGTAGTGAAATAGATTATTATAAATCAATTTTACAAATGAATGGTTTAAGTATAAATAATTTAACTAAAAATCAAACTTTTATGTTGGATCTTATAGAGAAAATTGAAGACCCAGAAGAAAAAAGAAAAGAGAAAAAACTAGAAAACTTTGAAAAACAACCAGAAACAGATCCATTAAAACGAAATCAATTAAATTACTCATTGAGAGAGGTAATAGACAGATTTGAAGATACATCATCAAGAGAATCAACTATACAGGAATTATAACAAGAAATAAATCAATTAAAAATAGAAATAAAAGAGTTAAAAAATAAAATTGAAAATATAGAAAAGGGAAAAATACTATCTACAATAACAGAAGTTAATCAAAACACAAACAAAATAAATAATGAACAATGTTGAATTAAATCTTAATAGAAAAATAATCTAAATGACTGAAATAAAATGAAATAGAGAATAGAAGTTTCGGCTCAGGCCCAAATATCATTTTTCTTCCGAAAGCTAGTCAAAATCCAAGGCACTGATCCAAAGTATTGCAGAGAAATTATAGCAGAACAGTCCCAAAACTCAGCCTAAAAACCCCAAATTTCACCCTTATCCGGTCACTGTCCGATAGCCTAGTCCTCGAGAAAAACCACACCCACACCCACAGATTGCCTTGTTAAGCAACACACACATGCACTGCTCACAATGAAAACACACAAAATCAAATCAAACTTAAAAGTAGAGTGAGAGATACACCTTATCAGTGAAACAGATAAACAACCTCAATCTGAATCAAACTTCCATTTAATCTCTCCGACTCTTTAATGCACCAGAAAGAAACCCTAAAGATAGTGTAAATCGCATAGCAGTGCTCGTGTTTATACTTGTGTATTGTGACTGCAAAAGAAGGGTGTGGGGGTTTAAATAGAGGTTGAGGGACATAAGAGATAAGGGAGAAGAATACCAGATTGAAGATAAACCTTACCGAATCAGAGAATTCGAATCAAGAACGCAAGAGAAGGAACCCTGTTGCGCAATAATCGGGATGAGAATGACGCAACAAGCGTGATGAGAATTAACGCCAAGTCAAAGTCTTTCTCCTCTAATAACAACGACTGGACTTGGAATTAGGGATTGTGCTAACCATATTGGGGTACTTGTTTGGACTTTGGCTTAACAAAAAATAACATTCTCCACCTTGGATCTAGTGCCTATTCATGACACATTGGTGCAATTAACGATGCACTCATAAGATACACTTACTGGGCATAATCATCACCGCCTTAGCCTTCACACTTGATCCAACACACAGTCAAACAAATTACCGAAGGCAAAATCTAGTTTATTCCTACCATGAAACTAGACACCCCAACTTACACAAAGTTAATAAGAGGATTTTTGGGACAAAATATCACAAGCATCAACACGAGTTATTAAAGTTCAAAATTTTCAAACAATTTAAAAAAATTGAAACAAGCAAACATTTAGTTCCCATATCAGCAGGATTAAAATTGGTGTCAATTTTTTCAAGATAAACAACATTTTTAGCAACCACATCACGAATGAAATGGTACTTAACATCTATATGTTTAGTTCTATCATGAAAAACAGGATTTTTAGCCAACTGAATGTCAGATTGACTATCAGAAAATACTATCACTTTGTCATTTAGAAAACTAATTTCAGAAATTAAACATTTACGCCATATGACCTTTTTTTATATCCTCAGTTATAGCCACATAGTCTGATTCTGATTCTGTAATAGACAGTGCCACAATCGGCTGTAACTGAGATTTTCAACTAATATAACAACCACATGAGGTAAAAACATATGAAGTGGTAGATTTTCTATTGTCCCTATCATTGACATAATTAGAATTAACATAACCAACCAATTTTATACCTTCATCACACTTAGCAAACTTCAAACCATAACTTACCGAATGCTTTAAGTACCTTAACAAACATTTGAGAGCTTGCCAATTGGGCAATCTTGAATTTGACATATAACTTAAACATGAAATGTCATATTCAATATCAGGGCGAGTACTAACCATTAGGTACATAACAGAACCAATAGTATTCGAGTATGGTATATTTTTCATTTGATCTAGCTCAAAGTCATTTTAGGAGCACTATTCTTTACTAAGAACAAAATGGGAAGCAAGCGGAATATTAACAGATTTAGCATCTTTCATAGAGAATTTACTAAAAATATTTTCAACATATGAAATTTGGTTCAAGTAAATAAAAGATAAATCACGGACTCTGATTATATTAATGTCAAGTATCTTACTAGCATCACCGAGGTATTTCATGACAAATTTAGCACTTAACCAATTTCTAACATTCTCTACATATTTAAAATAAGGGCTAATAAGAAGCATATCAGCAACATATATAAGCAAGAAAATGGGCATATTTGTATCATTTTTGAAATACAAACAATGATTATAAGCACTCCACCGGAATTTTAAATCTAGCATGAATTTATCAAATTTCAAATTTCACATTACGAGAAGACTATTTTAACCCATATAAAGACTTTTTAAGCAGACACACATAATCATGACAAGTATTATCAACATAACCCTTCGACTGCTTCATATAAATCTTTTCATCAAGATCACCATTCAAAAAAGCAGATGTAACATCCATTTACTTCATTTCCCAGTTTAAACTGAGCTAGAAAATCAAACATAATCCTAACAGTTGTGAATTTTACATGAGCAAATATTTCAGTGTAATATACTCCCTCCGTCTCACCCAAGTGTGCACCAAGATTTTGGGCATGCCGATTAAGGAATAACAATAAGATAATGAAAATGTGTGGTAGGAAATGAAGAGAGAGAATGAGTGGAGTTAATAGTAGGTTGGTTGAATAAATTGTATGGTGGAGAATGAGTGGATTAATGATTGGGTGGGGTATGGAGAATATAAAATATTAAAACCTTTTCCATTTTTGGTAGTTCACACTCGACTGGGACGGACCAAAAGGGAAATAAGTGTACACTCGGCTGGGACGGAGTGAGTATACCTTTTTTTAAAGTAAAACCTTTCGCTACAAGTCTAACTTTAAATCTAATAGAATCGGCAAGAAACAATTGAAGTATTTCTCGGTCTAGTTACTAAAGTAGACCACTAAAGTCCAAGTATCATTAACATGCAAAGAATTCATTTCATCATTCATAGCATCAATACACTCATTCTTGTTAACAAAATTTAAAGCTTCATTATAGGTTTTAGGCTCAGAATTATCTAAAGATTCAAACACGCTAAGTACAAATGAAGTCATATCAAAATCATCAAAATGGGCAGGTTGCCTAGATATGTGTCTAGTTCTATCATGACTAAGTTGGTAATCAGTCAAAGCAAACAACTCATTATGATCATTTTCAATATCATTTTGCTCATTCACAACAATAGGATTATAACCGGGAGGAGTCTCATTTTCAGGTGGTGCAACATGCTCATTAACAATAACAGGAATATGCACATAATAGTGCTCCACCATATTTGAAGCAGGGGGAGGGGGAGGCACACTATTCAACCCGGAAAATTCAGTTTCATTAAACATAACATAACGACTAATGATCACTTTGAAACCCGATTCCTCTCTTACCCATAATCTATAACCCTGGTACCCCAAGAAAATGCACCTCACAGTCCGAGGTTTAAGTTTATCTTTTTTTCTATAGGCATACACAACACAACCAAAAATCCTCACATTTGCATAATCAACAGATTTTTCAGAAAAAACAGCTACAAGGTATCTACCATTTAAGGGGACAGAAGGAGACCAATTTATAAGATAGGTAGCATTCATAATTTCCTCACCCCAAAAATGTTAGGACAAGTGAGAAAAGCATGGTTCTAACTCTTTCTAATAGGATTCTATTCATACGTTCAACAACATCATTTTGTTGCGGTGTATAAGGCACAGTCTTATGCCTTCTAATCTCATTATCAAGGCAAAATTTATCAAACTCATGATTGTAAAATTCAAGTCCATTATCGGTCCTAAACAATTTGATTTTCTACATGTTTGATTTTCAATCATGACTTTCCAAGTTTTGAAATTATCAAAAGCTTCAGATTTGTGTTTCATTAAAAACTCTCATATTTTATGAGAAAAGTCATCAATAACAGATAATAAGTACTCCCTCCGTTTCGCTAAGGTTGCAACATGAGGGTTGAAGCACGTAAATTAAGAAAGGGGAATAATGAGTGGTTGGGAGGAAGAGAGAGAATGAGTGGAGAATAATGAGTGGTTGTGAGGAAGAGAGAGAATGAGTGGAGAATTATAAAAATAATAAAAAGTTTCCTTTTTTGATAATATTGCAACTTAAGTGAAATGCCGAAAATGGCAAAATGTTGCAACTTAAGCGGAACAGAGGGAGTATCTATTACCACCTTGAGTGGCCTCACTCACATCAACATGCAAATACTCAAGAATTTCTTTAGTAGAAGAAGAACAATTGGGAATAGGGGGATTGTTAAAAGACACTCAATGTTGTTCACCCATCACACAAGAATCATATAAAGGCATGCAAGATATTTTATCTCTACTAAAATACCATTTTTGTTCAAAATATCCAAGCCTTTATTACTTATGTGTCCAAGTCTTATATGTCACAAATCAGTTTTATCTTTCTTAGCAATATAAGCATACTTAACAAACATAAGGTTCAGCATTGTAAACATACAAATTTCTTATCTTTTCAGCTTTGAAAATCATTAAAGAATCCTTTAAAAACTTTCATACACCCATTACTCCATTTACCTTCCAACCCATCATTTTACAAAGATGCACATGACATAAGATTATTAGATAAATCAGGCACATGTCGAACATCTTTCAAAGTCAAGCAATAACTAGAATAAAATTTGAGACAAACGTCTCCAATACCAGCAATTTGACATTTTTTATCATTAGGTAAAGAAACAGATCCATTTTTCATATCATTATATTAAACATGGTTTTATCAGGTGTCATGTGAAACGTGCATATGCCATATAGAATCTAACAACCATTCATTTTTCACATAATAATGAATATAATTCTCCACATTTTCAGTAACCATAAAAACAACAGTATTTTCTTCGCTAGAAGCAAAGTTACAGTCAATTTGCAGGTTTTGATTCACATACTTCTTTTTAGATTTAGGACATTCCTTTCGACAATGACCTTGTTCCCCACAATTGTAACACTTTCTGTTACTTTTACCAGATCTAGACTTACTTATTTTTCTCTCATTTTTCTTACTTGATTCAGCCTTATCATGTTGATTATTCTGATTATTAGTCCTTTGAGTCGGTCATCCTCTCACCATATTAACCTCCAACATTAGATTTACCCTTATTAACTCTTAATTCCAACCCTTTGCTTTTAATTCCGTGAATCACAATATCATGCACAATATCATTCCTATCATACTTAATAGCAGGTCTAACATCAGCATAAGAGTTAGGTATAGTATTCAAGAGCACAATAAGAGTGTCTTCTTCAATGTTTTTATCACCGGTTTGTTTAATATCTTGCATAAGTTTAGTAAAGAGATCAATATTATCGTACATGTCTTTGTTCAAGTCTAATTTAAACTAAAAGAACTTTTCAAGCAAATATATCTTAAAAGGTAACGATGTTTCAACATATAATTCTTGCAGTTTATCCCAAAAAGCTTTGGCACTATCATGTTTACTAACTTTTCTTGGAACAACAAAGGTAGACAAATTAAAAATAATTGAAGAATAAGCACATTCATCCATTTCAACTTTTAATTCTTGTTTATCCGTGTCAGCAAATTGTTGGGTTAAAACTTTGTATACTTTTTCTTTAATCAAAATACCCTTCAATTTTTCTTGTCAAATCAAAAAATCACCTTTGCCATTAAATGACTCCATAACATAAACATTCATATTTGCAGAAATAGCAAGCAGTGAAAACTCAATTTCAAAAAAAAAAAAAATTGGATACCAAACAGAAAAAGAATTTAAACTTGTAACTAAGCACAAACAACCCAAAACAAACACAAATAAAATAGGAACTAAAAAACTAGAGAGAAAAAAAAATGTTTATTTTTATCTTGTACTATGTTTCTTATTCACCGTTCACCGTTCGCGTTAACCAGGCTCCGATACCACTGTTGAGTAGTCTTAACAATGATGCACACTCAGAACATGCAAATGAACACAAGAAAAATGCAGAAAGTTAGTAACAATGTTGAATTAAATCTGAACAGAAAAATAATCTAAATGACCGAAAATAAAATGAAGTTGAGAATAAAAGTTTCGGCTCAGGCCTAAGTATTTTTTTTTTCTTCCGAAAGCCATTCACATCCAAGGCACTGATCCAATGTGTTATAGAGAAATTAAAGGCAGCACAGCAGTCCCAAAACTCAGCCCAAGAATCCCAAATTCCAGCCTAAATCTAAATCGGTCACTATCCGATAGACAAATCTCAAGAAAAACCACACCCATACCCACAGATTGTCTTGTCAAGCAACACACACGCACTGCTGACAATGAACGAAAGACACACAAAATCAAATCAAGCTTATAAGCTGAGTGAGAGATACACCTAATTAGTGAAACAGAGAAACAACCTCATTCCGGATCAAACTCCCAATTAATCTCTCCAACTCTCTAAAGCACCCGAAAGGAAGCGCAACAATTGGGATGAGAAAGACGCAGCAATCGGGATGAGAATTGACGCCAAGTCAAAGTCTTTCTCCGCTAATAACAACGACAAGGGCTGGACTGGGAATTAGGGATTGGGCCAACCATATTGGGCTGCTTGTTTGGACTTTGGCCCCACAAAAAATAACAACCGGCAATCCTTAACACTACCACTATAGATTTTTAACAAATGTTAAAAGTGTCAATTTGAATATTTTGAATGTCGGTTTGAACCTTGAATGTTGTTTATAAGTGTCATTTTGAATATGTGGCACTTTATATTATTAGAACCGACACTTTATAATATTAGAACCGTCACGTTTCTCATATGACCGACTATATATATATATATATATATATATATATATGTGTGTGTGTGTGTGTGTGTGTGTGCGCGCGCGCACGCTCTCCATCACATAAAAATAGTTACACTATTTTTTAGTTAACTTTGATTGGACTTTGAGCAATAATTTTATGTTCACTTGTTTATCCTAATAAAAATCTAAAAATTGTTATTAGTAATACTTTTATTGTTGTATCCTTACAAGTTTTAGAATTTCATTTAGATAAATAAATTAACATTAAACTAATGGTTAAAGTTCAATCAAAGCTATCCAAAAAAAAAGTGGTACTATCTTTATGGGGCGGAGGGAGTATATTACTGTGGATAACACATTCCCTTATCTTCCTCATCCTTAATTGTATTCAGGCTTGATAGTCCTTGTTGGACCCTGTCTATCAGATTAAACTTTTGTATCGGTGCTAAATTTGACATGGTATAAGAGCTCTGTTTAGACAAGGTCATGGTTTTGAATAGTCCCGCTTAAACTTTTGTATCAGTGCTAAGAGCACTGTTTAGACAAGGTCATGGTTTTGAATAGTTACCCCAATTATATTGGCGCAATTGCATGTGTTAACTCTCATTCTCCCAGTATGGTCGGGTCACACGGAGGGGGTATTAAGGCTTCCAGTGTGGTCGGGTCACAACGTGAGAGGGAGTATTAAGACTTGATATTCATTGTTTCCCCCTATCCATTCGCCTAAACTTTTGGATCAGTGGTAAACTTGACAAATTAAATAGTGGCATCACTAGCCAACTAGGAGACAATACTATGTAATTGCATATCAGAAAATTATTAAATAGGGTTTTGTACAACTATAAAAGAGTCTTTATTCTCTTCAATTTGACTTTTATAAAGAATATTTTGTACATACTTCAGGGGTACATCCTTGGCAACCCATTGATAGATGACACCACTTGTTATGCATCAAGGGTTCCATATGCTCATCTTGTGGCTTTAATATCAGACGAATATTTTGAGGTAATTTGTTAATGTAGTTAAACCTTACTTCATAAATATTATAATGTATTGTTTATGAATATATTTTTAAATAGGGTTTTGTATATATAGTCAGCTGAAATCAGCTGCCAGGGTGACTATAGTAGAAGAGATCCAAGCAACGCAAAGTGCCTCCTTGATCTTCAACCTATAGACAAGGTAAAAAAGCTGGAGTATATTCTCATTAGAATGTTGTAAGAGCTATTTAGCAATTTCGAGAGAAATGTGACATTAATTCTACGTGTTTAAATGTTCACTTGCACAGTGCATTGAAGTTATAAATCAATATCATATTCTCGAACCAAAGTGTTGGAGGAAACAATCCAGTGAAGAGAACCACATCCTTTTGCCTTCTCAAGGGGACGAACAAACTGAGCCATGTAATTTGCCGGTATACCTTTCTTCACTAATACTCCTTCCGCCCCCGTAACTAATACTCCTTCCGCCCCCGTAAGATATTTTTCTACTTTGACTTTAGTGGTCAACTCAATTGATATGTGACCATAGTTTTATGAAAATTTGATTATTCTTATAAATTCTAAAAATTGTTATTGATTGATTGTATTCTTTGTACTGCATCAATAACAACTTTTAGAATTTCTTGAGGATAATCAAAATTTCAAAAATAAAAATAAAAAATTGGTCAAAGTTCAATTGAGTAGACTACCAAAGTCAAAGTGATACTATCTTTTCCGGACGGAGAGAGTGTTTGATTCTTCCCACAGATTCATTATATGGTAAAAAAGAGTGTCTTCCTCACTGGTCATCTTGGGAGTCAGGATGTTTAGGAAACCCACCTTTGCTCAAGATCTGGATCTTCTCCAGGAAACCCACCTTTGCTCAAAATCTGGAAATGAACGAGGGGTCTTCACTTTTGCTGAAAGGGTTTGAAGTATTTGAGGCTGCTTTAGAATGCTAGGCTCTTTTTCAAGAGAAGTTTGTTAAAGCATATTGCGTTCTTCCATCTAAGGTTCTTTTTTATATTTTTTGTGTTTAAAAATCAACTCGATAGTCAAATTAAAATTTTATAGTTCATCTATCAGAGTATTTAAAGTCTCTGATATGATAGATAGCCATCAGACTTAAGACTTATTCATCACTAATATTTGAGGTTTGGAGTCTTGGTTCGAAAATTGAGTCTTATAGTTGAACTATCAGAGTCGATTGAGTCTGATAGTTGAGAAATCATATTCATCCATAGTCTGCTTAGTCTTAAAGTTCAACTATAAGACGTAAACTGTTCAACTATAAGAGCAGACCGGTATTTGGCTAAAGGTTCAACTATGTGGCATTTTGAAAATGTAATGACCTCTTATGGCATTATGCTTAGGCTGGAGTGCTCTAGGATCAGTGGCCCTTTAACTTTTGAGAGTAATTTAAGAAATTGACTTGGAAGCAAATTAGGTAGAGAATATACATATGTGGGCTAACAATACTACTACGTATATAGTGAAGACTAGGCAATCTTTATCCCATGTGAAACTGTATAGAGCCTTGAATGTATACTTTTTAGTGCAGGTACTAAGAAACAGGCTATGTGCGAAATGGGCAAACTTTCCGGCTGTACAAGAAGCCCTCCATGTCCGAAATGTTAGTTTACTTATGAAACAATGTCTAGACTTATAAAACTTGACTATATATACGTATATTACTAAATCAAAAAATTCGTTAATATTTATCAGGGAACACTAGCGTGGATCAGGTGCAATAAAACTTTTTCAGGTTTCGTAAGCGATGTGGCAAATGTAATAGCGTATCATCAGGTTCTTAGCAAGAAGGGATACCGAACTTTAATATATAGGTACTCACACACACATGTATATATGTACTCCCTCCGTCCCATTGAAGAGTCATTAAAATATATTTTTGTTTTGGCTTAATCGTATTAGTGAATTGCAGTGGTGATCATGACATGACTATACCGTACATTGATACACTAGCTTGGATACGTAAGCTTAATCTGAGTACCAATGAACGCTGGAGACCTTGGTTTGTGGATGATCAAGTGGCAGGGTCGGTTCTTCTCTAAATTCATATTTCTATTTAAACCTGCAATTATATTTTTCTTAAAGAATACTGTATGTTTCTATTTGTTATTCTTCTACAGATATACTGAGAAGTATCGTGGAGACAATGGATTCTCTCTTACCTTCGCAACCGTGAAGGCGAGAAATTTATGCCCTTACTTTATTATATGATATGAAAATGCGCATTGATTAATACCTTTTTTTTTCCTGGGGGTATGTTTAGGGAGGCGGACATATAGCAACGGAATACAAGGCTAAGGAGGTGGTTGCCATGGTTGAAAGATGGTTCTCTCGTATTTCTTTGTGATTCATTTTTTTTGTTTGAATTGAAGGAAGCATGTCATGTTGCGTTTGCCTCGGATTTCAAGATCAATACTCCCTCCGTCCTTAAGGCTTTTATTTCATGTATTTCTATTGAAAGGTTACAAGTTAATTTATTTCTTCTTCACTTTGGTTTGTTATTTTTCAGATGTATAATTAACTTATTTACATTACTTGGAGAAAATTAGATAGTGTATGTAATATATGACCTGAAAATTAGTAGGCATCCACATTGAGTCCAACTGGATTTCTCATCAACCAAAATATGAATGGGATATTGATATCTAAGTTGATCAATCATGGTTCATTTGGCATTGTGAATCTTAAGGGGAGTTTTTTTTTTCTTTTTTTCTATATACAGTTCTCTTTAAAAAAAAAAAAAGCAACTAAATGTTACTCCCTCCGTCCCTAAATAAATATTCATTTTCCAAAAAAATTGTCCCAAAATGAATTTCGATAATTACCAAACTCTCCTTCGTGAAACAACAAAGTTCTAATTTATACTTGTACACTTATGATATAATATACTGAGATTACTCAGGGTTTTTTATGTACTTATATTATTGAAAATAAATCTCATCTTTTCTCAAATGTTCTTAAAAGTAAAAATTGGATATTTATATAAAGACTGAGGGAATATTACTCCATCCCAAAATGAATTGAGCAACAAAATGGGAACTGCTTCATAATGATGGGTTAACTACTTTCATAATCATGGCATTGATTATTATATAGGATTTTTTTCTTTAAATAATTCCTTTTTAAATTAATATTTCCCAAAATAACAATCCTACCAAACTATTTATCAAATGTTTATTTTTTTGAAACTCGATAATTCATATGGCGAGTTTATTTTCTATTCGCCTAAACTCGCTACAACATGTAGCCGGTGTATTTTATTTTTTGTATTTCCAGTAATTATTAGGGAAATTATATTAAATTTGACGTAATTAATTAACTCGCTACTATATATAGTGATTTTAAGCGAGGTCGACACTCCGTTTCGCAAGATTAAGGGAATTTTGAATCCCCCACGTCAGTTCGACAGGACGGAACTTGAAGATTTTTTTTTTTTTGGTATGATGAAGAGAGCTAGAAAGAGGAGAGCAATCCACTTCCAAAACCCCTTCACCCGGTTGATACTTCAAATTTGAAATGTAAGTGTTTGATCTCTTTTCTATTTTTCCATTTTTTCAAGTTTTGGATGAGTTGTGCTTGTAAATTTGATAGATTATGTCTAATTTGATTGATTTAGGTTTATTTTAACGAATTTGGGAATTTTTTTTTTTGTTTTGTTTTAAGTTCTTCCATTGATTCCATTGCAATATATAATTTGGTAAAATGTCGATTTTGCTATAATGTGTCATATTAGGGTTATTTTTTTTTATCAAAACTTGGGGATGTTTTTTTTGGTTTTTTGTATTTCCATTGATTTCATTGATTAACAAAATTTGAACAAATGTTAGTTATTCTTTGTTTCGATAATGATTTTAGTTTTGTTGAATTTGTTTATTGAAGTTAGGTTGTGAAACATTGTTGTTGTTCAAATGAGAGTGTAAATCATTATTTATATTTAATGAATATAATACTTGTGTTGTTTTGATTAACAGATTAATACTTTTCTTCATCCTGGGCCTTTTGGATGACACCGTCTTGACTTCACATCACACCCACGGGCATGGGGTTGCGAGTTTATTATTTTGTTGTGGTGCGACCCTGCCATATGTCTTATCTCCCGTGATTCAACATAAATTAGTAGTGACTGGATTTTTTGGGGGTTCATTTGATCGGAAGAGTGCAGTATGATTGGCCTTTGTTTGAGGCGTTTATTGAGAGATGGCGTCCGAAAACCCATACATTAGACCTATCTATCGATGAGATGACTATCACCTTACATGATATCGACATGCTTTCCGGGTTGTCGATTGATGGGTTACCTATTACCGATTCTTAATTGTCTGTGCTTCCATATTGGCATAGTTTATGTTGGGAGCTTTTAGGTGTTGTCCCACCTGATGCAGCGTTTGATGGAAGCAATCTAAAGCTTAAGTGGCTTAAGACCCAATATTCTGATTTTGGTAGCCTCCCCGATGCTTCCCCCCCCCCCAAGATCTTGTTGATAGATATACGTGTGCCTACATCTTGATATCCCTTGGGGCTACTGTGATTCATGATCGTACCAACAACAAGGTGAAGTTGCTTTATCTCCCCTTTTTTTTAAAGATATTGATAGGATACACGTGTATATATGGGGTTGTGCGTGTTTAGCCTTTTTATATCGGGAACTTTATTGTGCTACTCGCCCCGAAACTAGCCAGAGCGATGGATTTCTGAATATCTTGCAGGTATGTTATAACATTTTAATTAAAAGTTATGATGTTGGTTTCTTTTTTTGATTTTGAAATCATATATTTTGTATAGTATTTGACATATACTCCCTCTATCCCATTACAAAAGGTACAAAATGAGTTTTGTACAAAAATTAAGTAAAGTGTACAGTGAAATAAGTGTTGTAATTATAAAAAGTGAGGTATACGAGAGAAAGTGGGGTAGGGAATAGTAGGTGGATAGATGATGTGAGTATAACAAGTGGGTCCCATGAATAAACAAGTATTAAAAACTTTCCTTTTTTGGCTTGTGCCTTTTGTAATTGGACATCAAAATAGGGATTTTTGTGCCTTTTATAATGGGTAGGATGGAGTATATTTTATGGATACAACTTTGGGTACGGGATAAGTTGCTATGTACGTAACCTATTTCTCTTAGTTCAAATGAGGATCCGGATCAGGGCAACATGCCATTGTGGTGCATGTATACATCTATAAACGACTATTCCATTTGAAATGTTCTTGTTTTAATGCACTTTGGAACCATTGACTTATACGTTTTCCATTTATTAAATTTCAGGTGAATTTGACGATTATCTTTTAAATATGTTACTACACACAACCTGCGCAGCTATCAAGATCAGTTAGCGAAACTGAAGTGTGGCAGCCATATAGTGATCGGCAGGCTCCACCTTATTGCCATCAGGGAGAAGGTAGAGTGGCACCTCCCAGATCATGTTTTGAGGCAGTTTGGCATGATGCAGGGGATCCAAGAACCTTGTGACATAGGGAAGAAGTTTCACAATGTCGACTGCCGCGGGAATAGCCATGTCCTTTAGAGTACCCGACACCGACGATATATAGCAGCTTGGGAACAATGGCAGGATGCAATGGTTGATGGGCAGATGGGATATGAGATTATGCATTACACTCAACCCACCAAATTGAGCATAAACATCGAGCATTATATCCATACATGTATTATCTTGAATACAAAATGAAAAATGCTCACCAATCCCACTATAAAGTGAATGGGCATATCTATAAATTACTTCCAACTCATATTGTCTATGATCTACACCCATTGCCTTATATAATTTATCAATCAATTGATTGTATCTCTCCATCTACAATAATCCCTAATCGCACATTTCAGCCCTTTCTGAAAATGAGGACTATCAATTGGACGTTCGTCATCACCTCCCCAATAGCACATGAAAATAAGTGAAACTCCGTTAATTTTTAACCCTACATTACAAAATAAAGAGTTAAAACCTTAAAAAAAAACCCTAATTTTAACAATTATATCTATAATGTACGAACACAGTAAAAAAACCCAAACTTTATACTAATAAACACAAGTATATAGAATGATTGATATGTTGATGATCTACCTTTATTCTTAGTTTTGATGAGTTATTAAGTTAAAATATGTGAAAATTGAGTTTTTTCGCATCTTCTTTTCTCTATTCTCAACAATTATGTGTGTGTTTAAGGTTAGAAACTATCTACCCCCAACCTTATCTACAATACAAAATTTTTGCTTAAACTCTGTGTAGCAAGTTTAAAATTTAATTTACCCTATTTATATTTCGATTAAATAGACTGAAAAATCAAAAAATAGAAAAGAAAACTCGCTAAATGGTGTATCGAGTTTAAACGAAAATATAATAAACTCGCCATATGAAATAGCGAGTTTTAAAAATCGACATTTTGAAAAATAGTTTGATAGGATTGTTATTTTGAAAAACATTAATTTAAAAATAAATTATTTGAGAAAGTTTTTTATTGTTTTCAGTACCAAATTGGTGGTCATTTTTTTAAGAATATTATCTCTGAATGACTGGTAAATACTAAAGGAACTTTATTACAATCACCTTAAAATAGAAAATTTTCTCATTTAATTCCTTTTTTAAAAAAGTATTTCCTAAATAAGAAGGTATGGAAAGTATTTGTTAAAATGATCAAGTTTGTGAAACTTACGATTCCTAATAGCGGATTTTAGCGATTTTTTTTTTTTTGTAAACTCCCTACTAGAAATAGCGAGTTTTAGCAAAAAAAAAAACTTGTAAACAAGATATTTGAAATAACGATTTATATTTTTTCTCCTTGAAACTCGCAATTAGCAATAACGAATTTCACAAATTTGATCATTTTGACAAATACTTTTTAAGCTTGTTATTTAGGAAAATATTTTTTTTTAAAAGGGATTAAATGAGAAAAAAATCCCTTAAATTATGTTCAATATATACTCTTATACTAGTAAAAGCCCGTGTCCAAGGACACGTGTTTTTTTTTAATTAAAAAAAATATATTTTTTTTAATTTTAAAAAAAAATTTAAGGGCCAAATGGGAAAGGGACAACTTAGTGAAGGCAAAATGGGAAATTTGACACTTGAAACTGTTCATTGTACTGTAGCAAGGAGGGGTGCCATTTATACTATAGATACCACTCCCTAAGTTTTATATCACAATAAATGTCACATTTATGTTGTCAACATTTTAATAAATATATTTGAATTATTTATACATCAATTGTACCATGATAAAATTATACTAACACTATTTTCGTTTATAGTTTTGCGATTGAATTAGACCAAAAATAAAATGTGACATTTACTATGGATGGATTATGGAGGGATGAAGTATAATCTATAAGGAGCATATTAAGGCTACTTATTTATACTTCCTATGCCCCATAAGAATGTTTATATTTGTTATTTTTGTTTGTTAAAGAAATATAGTCCTAATTTTTAAATTGTCAAGTTAAAATCAATTAACTTCTAAAATTGTCCATTTGTCGGCCAAGAAAGAAGGATGAGTAAATAGAGTAACAATTGACCACATAAAAAAGTTAGTAATGAAATTGTAAATAGATTATTATAAGAGTTGGTCTTATAAAAAACTAGTTTTTTCTTAAGATAAGGAAAAACGTGTTTTCAAAATAAACGGTGGCATTTTTGTAATTACTGGCAACCATGATAAATGCCGGTGTTAATATTACAAATTCGTGCCATCCCAAGCTCCGATCATCTTCTCTGGCCATCCCAAGCTCCGATCGTTCTCCGGCGTTCACTCAGTTTGAGTATTTTATAACCTACAATTCATGCCCTAGTTCCGCCATTAATGTCCATTGTCAATTCTGCTTCGTTACATAATTGATTGGTACTTTATTGATTGGTACATAATTAATTGGAGATATCTGTGTGATTTGATTCCATAGCTCTTCGTTTTTTCGTTGGATAAACAGAATGTCCTTCAATGGTGTTGATAAAGAGTTTAATTTGCTGAAGTTAAAAGCTCTCTTTGTCCGAAACTTAGTGCCGGTGCATGTGTAACAAAGTGCCGGTGCCGGTGTAAAAAAGTGCCAGTGTTAGTGTAATAAAGTGCCAGTGTTAGTGTATCAAAGTGCTGGTGTTAGTGTAAAACAAGTGTCAGTGTTAGTTTAACAAAGTGTCAGTGTTAGTGTAACAAAGTGTCAGTGTTAGTGTAATCAAGTGCCAGTGTTAGTTTATAAAGTCACTTAATATACATGCACTAGCACTTTTTTACACTGGCATTCAAAAACACATGGACTGGCATTTGAAAACACAAACACTGGCACTCAAAAACACATACACTGGCACTCAAAAACACTGGTAATTATTTTTGTTGGCTCTCAAAAACACAAGCACTGGCATTCAAAAACACATGGACTGGCATTTGAAAATACATGGACCGGCACTTCAAAACACATGGACTGGCATCTGAAATTGGAATTAAAATTGGAACTAACTGGCATTCAAAAACACATGGACTGGCATTTGAAAACACATGAACTGGCACTTCAAAACACATGGGTGGTTCACGAAACAAGTTTAAGCAGTTAGGAACGAGGGTAAATAATTCATCCATAACAAGGAGAATCACATTTTGAATGAGGGGAATATCCAAGAACACAAGTAGGAAGTAATTAACGAACCAAAAATCTTTCAAATCTTAAGTAGGAAGTAATTAATGAACCATTCTTGGTATCAATACGAGAGAACAATTCTTCAAAGAACAATTAAGTAGGAAGTAATTAACGAACCAATTACAATTTCATACACTACTATCCCCAAATCAAAAACCTAAATTAAGTGAGATTAATTGGATTTTTATGTTCGTATTTGATCGATTTTGGTGTCCAGATTAGAGAAAACAATGAAGAAGACGATTGAGGGAGCCGGCAATGGTGAGGAACTCTGTTTGCGTTTAGAGAGAGAGTAGAGAGAGAGTCCGAGCGCGACGGGTGAAAAACACGTTTTTTGTTAAGGTTAAAAAAAACGCGTTTTTTATAAGTTTTTGGCTTATTATAATGTTTGAATAATAAAATAAAATAATTATTATAGAAAGAACGATATAATTGATATTTTCTTGGTTTCAGAATAAATGTTGTATTTTGATTTCTCTGTTCAACTAAATTGATCTTTGATCAGCATTTAATGACAAGAGACATTTACCATATAGTCCTCCATCCTAACCAATACTATATCCTCAGACATGAAATTTAAAAACTAACCATATGCTCTCTCTTCCCATTCAAAAAAACACAAAATGGATCTTGCACAATAATTAAAGAGAGTGTATAGTGTAGTTAGTGTTGTGAATGTGAAAAGTGAAATATGATAAAGAAAGTGGGGTAGAAAATAGTAATTGGATAGTTATTGTAAGTATAACAAGTTAGTCCTATGAATAAAAAAACAATAAAAACTTTCCATTTTTTGATTTGTGTCATTTCAAATGGGACTCCCAAATAAAATTTTATACATTTTTGGATGGGACGGAGGGAGTAGTCCCCAACTTTTAAATGGACTAACATACCCTTAATGAGTTTACCCTGCTCGTCATTTTATTTTCTCTCAAACCACTACCATCTTAGGCCACCCTCCCTATCTTAACCGGTCAACAAATACGACAACCACTAACGGTTGCGTCATTGGAGGTGTAGAGAGATGTCGTAGGTGGTCGGGAAATGAGAAAGGTAGAGAGAGAAAGTAGAGAGAGGGAGGAGTGTACTTCTGAGAGGGAGGAGAGGAGAGAGGGGTTTTATTGGGGGTAATGGAGGTAGTTTTGACATCTACGAAAATTATAACTTTGTTTAAAGACCCTATGATTAATTTATTTATGACGTAGGATTAGCCGGTAGATTTGATAATTGGTGTCTTAAATGTAGTTTTGATTAGGATGGGTCAAAAATTCTGGCTCGACCCGGGAAAGCGCCGGCAAGAACAGAAAGTCGCCCCGGGCGCACACTACTTTAATCAAGGGTCTCGAAGACTGAATTTAGGCTCCATTTGTTTGGGGAAAATGTTTTCTGGAAAACATTTTCCCCATTTTTCGGTGTTTGTTTAGCACCGAAAAATGTGAAAAATATTTTTCGAAAAATATTTTTCCCACTTTTCTAAGTAAATTGAATTACGAATTTTTTTCTAAGTAAAACATTTTTCAGAAAATGGTAACACCCTCACACACACACACACACACACACACACACACCCCACGTTACCCACCCCACATAAACCACCCCTACCACATCCCATCACCACCCCCTGCCACCCACCCACCCCCACCCCCACCCCCGATCGGGTAAAAAAAAATCATTTTAAATTTATTTTTAACAACTCCTCTCTCAATCCACTCACCACCCCCTGCCACCCCACCCCCGTTAAGTAAAAAAAAAATTAATCATTTTAAATTTATTTTTAACAACTCCTCCCCACTCCACTCACCACCCCCCTCCACTCCACTCAACCCCCCTTGTGATGTACCCGATTTGGCGCCCGACAAAACTTTGGGAAAGTTTGAAAAGATTTTTTTTTTTGGATGGGTTAATCTTTATCTGATTTAAAAATAAACGAAGTCGCCACGACATTTTAGTTTAAGGCCAAAACTTTGAAAAAAGCCCAAAAAGTAGAGAAACGAGTCCGGAGGTCACGTTACACTCCGGGAAGAACGTTTGGCGTTCACCCGGAATGCCTCGTATGACGAGTCTTCCATACTCGAAACTTTGTGTGTGTGTGTGTGTGTGTGTGCGTGTGTGTGTTTTGAAAAAGATCTTGACTTAAAAGGATTTTCTGAAATAAAAAGGAATCGAGGGGTGGATTTGGAAAACAGTTTGAAAATAGTGACTAAATTGGAAAACAACATAAACTGTAAACTATTTGTAGATGACAATGTCATCCGCATGGATGAGTTAGTAGTGCAACATCATCCGCGCTGTGAATGTGAGCCCATCGGCGGATTGAACCGTTTTAAGGGTCGTCGTTCACCTCAGTTTGAAGACACCAGTTTTATTGAAAAAACGGAGTCGCCACGCCATTTTGATTTCCTTAAAACTTTAAAAAAAAAGGATAAGGGTTCGGAGGTTAAGTTACTCCTTGGGAAGAACGTTTTGCGTTCACCCAAGGAGCCTTGCAAATGCAAGTCTTCCTAGATCTGAAGTTTGTGCTTGTTTGTGTGCTCGTGTGTATGCATGATTTGAAAAGGGGAGGGAATGTGCCAAGTTTATCTGCCAGACGTATAAACCATTTAAGTAGGTTATTGCTCGGGATTCCTTGGATTTGATGTTTTTCGGGATTTTGATCCCATGCTCATTTTGGACTTGTGATCATCATTACGGGACCTTTCTACCCTCCCGTTAGGTTAATCAACAATGGTAGGCATAAGAGCCTTGGTATGTCTTAAACCAACGTTCTTTGGGAATTTGGTCACATGTGATCGAGAGAGGGACGCCTTTTAAGTCCAAGAATGAGTTTGTTTAGAAAAGGAGGAATCTTAGCCCATCAATCCCACATCTTGAGACGATAAAGATTCGTAGGGACATTTTATGTTCGTCTCAAGTGATTATCGGAGATGTCGGGACTAAGATCCGTCGGTTTCTAAAGGGACAACGATTATGGCATTTTAATGGTGGAAACGATGTAAAGATGGAGTCTTTACACCGATCCTCACCACGGAATGCTCCAAGAACCAAGGGACTAGGGGAAAGGGGTATAAAGATTGGATCTTTATACTCATCCTATGTCTTTCGTGCCTTAAAAGGCTATTAGACAATCCTCGGAGAGAGATCCATCTTTTAGGGACATGGGGAAAATGACATTTAAAGTAAAGATTGCATTTTTAAGGTAAATAACACAATGAGCATTATTAAACTAGAGAAATAATGTAAAAGAGTTGATCTTTATGGCATTTTCTATGTCCTTTAAAACCTCATAAGGTGGACAATCCTTGGAAAGCTAGATCAAGGGAAGGGGATGACATAATTGTAAGTACCCCAATCTGGATCGCTCTCCATCCAAGTATACGAAAAAAACCAAGGGCGAACTTTCAGAGGTCATAACTCCTTCATACGAACTCCGATTGAGACGTGCCATATATGGTTGGAAAGCTCTCGACGAGAGCTAGCTTGCCATCACAATTACAAAAGCATGGAAGGTCCGTACGGACCTCTTTGTACCCAAACATAATTATTACAAAATCCTCTTAAAGTCCACATTATTCCCTCAAATCCAGGAAAACCAAAATTTTAGGTTTCATGGAAGGTCCGTACGGACCTTCTTGAACATTTTTGAAAACTATAAATAGAGGGCTCCCCCTCCCTCATTTTTCACACCATCCTCTTCTCCTCTCTCCCTAAGCCTTCTGGCTCCCCCTCTAAGTCCTTCTGAGGCACTTCCGGTCCCTTTCGGTTCCTTTCGGGGCCTTCCGAGCTCCCTTGTGGTGCTCCGAAGCCCTTTCCGAGTGCTTCCGAGATGCTCACGCGCTGCCCCAAGGCACTCTCGAGGTATTCTGAGGCCCCTCGTGGTACTCCGAAGCCTTGCCAGGTCTTTCCTGAGGCATCCCGGCCCTTTCCGAGCCAAACCGGCAATTCGGACGCACACTGAACCTCTGCCCGAATCCAGCCAACGATCCCAACGCACGCCGAACCTCTGCCCGAATTCATCCCTGTGATCCCAATGCACGCCGAAACTCTGCCCGAGTGCACACTTGACAATCCCGAGGCACGTCGAAGCTCTGTCCGCAAACAACCGGCACATCCCGAAGCAATTCCGGTCCGTCCCGGAACACTATTCCATCCCCAAACACTATTCCCCAGCGGATGATAGACACGAACCAATATTGGTAATGCTTCCTTCTATTACTATTTCAATACATTTCAATACGTAGTGTACAATGTAGACATCCGATACAACATGTATTTTTAAAAGCACATACACACACACACACAACATTTAAAGAAAGAAGGGGTACCGAAAGACTCGTTTTTACGAGGCGACTCGGGTGAGCTCTAATATTCTAATATTCTCTTCCCGAGGAGTAACCTGACCTCCGAACTCAAAAATCTCATCACACAAAAATAGTTTTTAAATTGATGCATTTTCTCAATGTTTTGGGCTTAATCAAAACGGCGTGGCGACTCTACAAGCAAAAACACAGTGAGACACCTCCGCCCGACACAACGCAACGTAAACGGAATGCCAGATGTCGGGGCGCAATCGCTGCGCCTCTCGGATCCGGGCAACCTCCGAAAGCGAAATGCGAGATACCGGGGCCCACGCGCGAGCCGGATCCGGGTAATTTCAGTTGGCGACTCCGATGGGGATATTTTGTTTTAAAAACTTTTAAACGAAACAATAGACGTGTCCATTTTATAAACCGAACCGGTCAACCGGGAGGTTGAAAACCGGCCAAAACCGGTCAAAACCGGTCAACGGCGGTTAACCGGAACCGGCTAACCGTAACCGGTTATTGGCCGGTTCGGTTAAGGTTGAGATTTTTGAAAAACTTGTCAATCGCCGGTTAACCGCCGGTTTTTGACTTGCTCGGCCGAGTCATATGAGGTGCTCGGCCGAGCAGGAACGCCTTCCGGTTTGTTATTAACAAAGGCCGAAGGTTACTGCTTCTGGCCGAGAGTGTATGAGGTGCTCGGCCGAGCATAGCACTCCAGAACATGTTCCAATCCAAGCTACTTTTTCAAAAACTAGCCGTTATTTTTAAAAACCAGCCGATTGGAAATTTTGTTATTGGCGGGTCAAAAAATAAAAAAATGTTTTTGCCTAATTCTTACTAACTATAAATATCACCCTCCTCCTCCCATTTTATTTCCACCTTATTTCTCTCTACTCTTTCTCTTCTACTCTCAAATATTCACATATACTCTCACCCTCATCCAATTTTCGGTTAAATATTGTTCTACATTTCCAGTTAGTTTTCTAACGAAATTAGTGCTTTTTCTCCATTTTCATCCATTTTTTAAGCTCCAGTTTTGTTTCCAAATCTCATTTTTCTTCTTATACAAATGGCTGCAAATCAAAGTTAAGAAGCAATTTAGGAACAAGTCCTGCTTGTTGATTCTTCCTCCCCCAACACGATGATTTTGATCATCAAAATCCAAATATTCAACAAAAAAATGAAGAAGAAGAAAAAGTTGAAATTGAAAGTGGGTAATGCTAGGAGTGGTAGGAACTGGCCAGCCGATGCTAAGGGGAGGTGGTCTGGGTCAGGGTCCTCCAAGGGACAACGACAAGAAAAGAGAGCCACAATCCGATACCTTTCGCCATCCATTTCAAAGCAAAAAAGAAAAATTACTGCCGAGGATGAGTTATAATTTTCGAGCATGTTGCAACTATTGTAATGCGACTTACGCATGGAAAAGATGTGGAGGGGCATGGGACGCTCAACAGGGCATTTGGCGGAAAAACATTTGTCCCGAGAAACTTGGCATTTCCGCTTCGCCAAACTCAATTACAATTTCCAACGTAGTTCGGGTTCGGGTCAAGCACAAGGTTCGTCTTCCTCCTTCTTTCCGTCCTTTTTAAATTTGACAAGTGGGTTTATAGGGATGAACTAGCCAAATTTATTTGCGTTAAAGGCCTTCAGCTTTTAATTTTGCGGATTGTGATTTTTATGAAAATTTTGCTCGCTCTTTCTTTGAACCCCGCCGCCACGAGTACCACGTCACGAATCTCGTACGTGATATTACTAGAAGTGGTTGAAAGATATAAAAAAAAGATTTAATTGGTGTTTTATCAAAATTAGAAAATAAAGTTTCAATTTGTGCCGATGGTTGGAGTGATCATTGGCAAATAGAAATACTTATTTGGGCGTTACTTGCCATTGGATAGATAATTCATGGAAAATCCAAAAAAGATTAATTGCTTACAAAGATTTTGAGCCACCGCATTCACGCGGAAAATATTTGTGCGAAATTGCTTGAGATTTTTCTTGAATATGGTATTTTAAATAAAAATATTTACTATTTCATTTGACAACGCCAAGTGCTAATACGGCTAGTTTGCCTCGATTTTAATTACCGTTTTGTCAACCCTCACTTGGGGGTAAGTTTTTCATATTAGATGTTTATGTCATATAATTAATTTATGTGTTAGAGA